>JADKXX010010572.1:0-17106 GCA_017310255.1 Butorides virescens
GGTTCAGCGTGGCCGTTGTGTTAGCGGGGGGGGGGGGGGGGGGGAAGAAAAAAAAAAAAAAAAATGGTTTCCCAAATCACACACGGAGACAGCATCAATCATTTCCGAAGCCAGATGCAGGCTCCAAACTGCAGCCTGACAACACATCTCCTGTTTGTGCAGCCACCAAGCAATTATTCTTTCCATTATATCTCCCAATGACAGATCTCCAAACCCAGGGCTGTAAAAATTAGAGTTCGGGCTTACACAGTTGTGTCAGGTCTTAAAAAAAAAAAAAAAAAAAAAAAAAAAAAAAAAAAAAAAAAAAAAAATAAGAAAACTTATCATGGCTGCAGTGTTTATGAGCTTGTCAAAGTACATGTACATAATTTTCATCAAAATTTCTTTTACCTCATTTCCAATCCTTCAGGATTAGATTTATCAGCAGCTCATTCGGGGAGAGCTCTGTGCGTGCGTCCGAGCGGCTTTTCCACCGGCGAGCCCGGCTCCGAGGGGCGCCTGCCGGCTTGGCTCCGGCTGTGAAACGCGACGGCTTTTCTTCATCCCAAACATTTTCCTTCTTCAGATTTTTTTTTTTTTTTTTTTTTTTTAACACGCTGCCTCGGGCGTCCGACAAATTTGAGGTATAATTTTTTTTTTTAAAAATGGTTTTACAGCCCCGTCTCGTTCGGTACGTACCTCACCGCAAATGCATTTTTGATGGGGAAGAAGTCCTGGTGGCAGCGCTAAACCGGGAGGCAAACCCGAAGAAAGATAGCTGGAAACCCAAAGATTATTTCCATTTAATGTTTAATTTATTTATACTGGGGAAAGATTAGCAGGCGAGCGCTGGTTTTGAAACTTTCAGCATATGCGGTATTTGAAGGATGAAGTTAAACGCTAGGAGAAGCAATCAATGGCAAACTCGGGGCGCGCCAGGCCGGCGAGCATCAGCACCTTCCATCTAAATTACTGATTTTCTACCAAAGCGCCCAAACGTTTCCATTTCTCCGCCTGGCTCCGTCCCACTCCTGGTTTGGATTATTTAACAGCAAATCTTACAGATGTCGGCTTTGCCTTGTTCCAAGGCAACAAGGACAATAAGTTCCAGCTGACCTCAGGACGATGAATCTTGCGAGAGCGCGGCGTGCGTCCTACGCTGGCGGTGAACGGCGCCCGTGCAACTGAGAGCGAGGGAAACGTCACCCTCGCCTCGCTGGGGACGCGGCGTCCCAACGCGGGAACTTCTGCCTTCTGTTTCCCCCTTTGTTTTGCTTTTCTTCTTTTTTTTTTTTTTTTTTTGAGCCTGGAGGTGTCCGGTTGGATGTGCTGGAGGAGGAGGTGGCAAATGGGATGCACATGGACCCCAGCAGAAGGGGTTTGAAACCATCAACCAAAACACTTCTCTATTGGAGCCCTGTGTCCAGCTCTGGAGCCCTCAGCACCAGGAGGACATGGACCTGTTGGAGCGGGGCCAGGGGAGGGCTACTAAAATGCTGCGAGGGCTGGAGCCCCTCTGCTCTGGGGCCAGGCTGGGAGAGTTGGGGGTGTTCAGCCTGGAGAAGAGGAGGCTGCGGGCAGAGCTGAGTGCGGCCGCTCAGGGCTTCAAGGGGGCCCAGAGGAAAGGGGGGGACAAGCTTTTTAGTAGGGCCAGCTGGGACAGGACAAGGGGGGATGGTTTTAAACTAAATCAAGGTAGGTTTAGACTAGATATAAGGAAGAAATTCTTTCCAATGAGGGTGGTAAAACACTGGAACAGGTTGCCCCGAGAGGGGGTGGAGGCCCCATCCCTGGGACCATTCCAGGCCAGGTTGGAGGGGGCTGTGAGCAACCTGATGTGGTTCAAGGTGTCCCTGCTCCTGCAGGGGGTTGGGCTGGGTGACCTCTAAAGGTCCCTTCCAACTCAAAACATTCTAAGATTTTATGATTCTCCATCTTTTCATGGTGCTGCATCACAGCCAGATGCCTGGTTGCACCTACATCCTCCCACCTACAGCCTGGTTGTGCCTCCTCCTTGCATTAGGAGACAGTTTATCTTATTAATGGATTGGTTGTTCCCCAGCTGGCCTGTCTGCTAAAGAAAATCATTTGATTCCAAACAATTACTTCACATTGAACCATATTAGCTAAATAATTACTATTTCTGTGAATGCCCTTGATGCTGAGGATCAAATGGGTTTGGTTGCTGGTTGCACCTACTTGATTTACGCTTGTGGCGCAAGGCATTGGCCTCAGGTTGACATGAGATAGTCAGTGTATGCCAAAGTCCGTGCCTTTTCACGGTAACGTAAAAAGATTTACTTATTCCCACAAATTAATCTTTCTTTGCCATTTATCGGGATGTGGGCTGCGCAGTGGGAAAGAGTGGGAAAGAGTGGGATGGCAGGGTTAGGGGAACGGTTGGACCTGATGATCTTAAAGGTCTTTCCAACCTAACCGAGTCTATGATTCTATGAGTCTCCTACTGGAAAAGGTTATATGGAAAATCTGAGAGCAAAAGTGACCAATTGGCCCCAACTGAGCGCAAGCCAACGCGCCTGAGCATCCATCAGCACCGGCCATTGCCCCCACCTCTGCCACACCCAGCACCGCCCCCGCTCCTGCGTTAAAGCACTGGCGTTGCAAATGGCCCCAAAACACAGGATTTTGGCCAACGCACGATGGTTTTCGTGAGGCAGAGCGGATCTGGTTGTGACAGGGTCTGGGCCCCGCTCTCCCCTCCGCTGCCCTCAGGGGCACCCCTCCATCCTCCCCAGCCCCTTATTTATTTATTTCAGCTCCACTCCTGTTGAAATCCACCCAAAATGCCTGGCACAGGCTGGATCCCGGGTTCCCTGACAATGTGCAGGAGTTTAGGAACTGTGCCGGTTCACATAAGGAGGACGCTGATGCTCGATGCTTCTCCTATTTCCAGAGGAAGATGCTCAGCATCTCCTCCCTCACCCTAAAGCAGCTTCTGTCAAGCTGCCTTCTTCTGAAATGCCCTTAGAAATGTTATTAACCAGGAGCCCTGGCTATTAATTATTTTGTTCTCTCAGCAAACACAACTATTAATTTCTAAATAGTTATCCGTGATTTCCCTTCTAAAAAAGTGACCACCATAAAGATGCAGAGTTTGGGCTTCGCCATGCGGTAACACAACCAAAATTTCATTTCTGCCAACGGAATTTGGTTTGAAATGAAACCTAAAATGGGGGAATGAAAATCGAACAGAACTTTGAATGTCAATTTTCAGGAGGAAGGTGGCAGAGGTCTCTGATTTGGATTTGTGAAAACGGAATCAACGTGTGATGATGATTTTATGGGATTTCCAAAAAGAGAATGCCCTTTCCCTGGGTAATTTATTGCTTCTGTGATTCACCAAGGCTTTTTGTCCTCCAGCATATGAGTAGTCACCTGGGATTTATGCTCCAAAGGAGAAAGTAGGTCCAAAATGGAGCGGAAAAAAGGGGGGGTTGCTCCGAGTATCACATCCAAACTCTTTGTCTAAGTTGCTGGAGCAATATTGGAGCTGTAACGCACCGCAAAGCTGCCGTGGGATTATGCACTGGTTTGCTCAGCAATGTTCTTTAGGGGTAAAAAAGAAGAAATTACATCAAATCTGTGTAGTTACCTTAGCAACCACCAAAGTGGCTCGTGTTTGTGCTCCCTGACAGGCGGGTTGGGCCAGGGCACCCCTGCTGTAAACCCTCGCACCCCGCCACGGGGGGGACGTGGTCCAGGGTGGCCCTGTGAGGACTTGTCGGTGAAGGGGTACGTGAGCGTCCCAGCTTTCGGCGTTGTCGGAAAAGGCTTTTATTTGCGTTGGCAAAGATTCCATAACGCCGTCCCGCTCTGACTTTGGCAGTTTGTTTCTCATTTCAAATACCCTCTCTAATCTATTATGATATATAGGCCAGTCTTATTTCCCCCCCTCGCTCCAGCCTATGTCCTCTTTCTATTTAGGAATTAATTATGATGCTATCTCGTATAACTCATTAGTATCAATTAATTCTTTCCCTTTCATGATTTTATATAGCTAAATTAGATTGCCTCTCAGGAACTTAATAATCAGTATTGGACTCATTTAGACATATCTTTTTTCCCTTCTCCACACAGTTTTACTTGGGCACGAGGCTGGAAATGCCCCGACGCCTCCAGTGGGGCCAGGGCTGGTGAGGTGCCACCACCACGACCCATCCCCACCAGCTCCAGCCTCTCACAGCACTACAAGGCTTGGCCTCGCCTCCCCCATAATTCTGAATTTTAACAGTCGTCTTTATTATTATTTATTTATTTGAGGGCTGCCCAAGATGTTATTCTTGGTCCATCAGAATGAATAGAAAATATCCTACTTCTAGCAATTGGCCAAACCATCGCGAATTAGCTTCCCCTTAAACTCGCCGCAGGGACAGAGGGAAACGTCGAGGGAGAGGTGTGTTTTCCTCATTCATCTTAGTGGGGTGTTAACTTTGAAATCACAGCGTTGCTGGCATTCACATGTCCGTACTTAACTGCTTCACTGCTTACTGGCACACCAAATCCATTCAGGGGAAAAAAAGCAGTAATATGATTGACTATATCTGGCAGGACCTGATATTCCCACTCATTTTGAATCTGATCCAGCAGCAGCAAAGGCAATTAAATAACAAGTTTTCTCCAGCAAAATGAGTTGCAAAATGCCCCCAGCTGCATGATCTAGGAAATACACCTTGATTTTACTAATTGCTGTGCCTGTACCTCGCCGCGGTGGTATCTGAGGCGGCTTTGCATGACCCACTTCAAGTATTTCAAATAACCAAGCCTGGGCTGGGCTGGGTCATCCCCCACCGCGGCGAGGTACAGGCACGGCAATTAGCAAAATCAAGCGGCGAGAGGGGACTGTGGGCAGGGGGTGGCCAACGTTGAGTGGATTCGCCTTATTTAAAACATCAGCCATCACCTGCCTCCCTTCGGCAGCGCGATGCTCCGGGCGCTCCTGCGATCAGCCAGGGAGAGCGCTCGGGCTCAGCCTTTCGCTGCAAATAAAGGCCAGGCTGCCGTAGCTGCAGGTTGGCTCTGGAGAGATGGCAAAATGCAACCTAAAAAGCAGAATTTCAGGAGATCCACCAGTGTCGTGCTGCTGCCTCGCCAGCCCGGGCTGAAACCAAACCGTCCCGGCAGCGGCACCGAGCAGCCGTGCTCCACTTTAGCCCAAGGCAACCACCAAAATGTTGGGAAGTTTTGTAAAGATGGAGCTAAGAGCAAAAATAAAAAATGCAACGTTAGATAAGCTACCCCAGGCACACGCTTGCACATGTGTATGCGTAGTAAAGAACAATATTGGATCTCCTTTACATCACCAGGTGCTGGAAAAGCATCTCCAAAAGAAGTACCCCCGCTGAGAAAAAAGTTGGCCAACGACACTTCTTCCTACCGCAACTTTGGGAGAGCCCCAGCTCCCCCGCCCCAGAGGGCCTGCTGAAAATGTATTGATCCCAGATTTTATTTGTTTCCATATTCACTGCCAGATCAAACACCGGAGCCAGCACCAGGGAGAGGCAACAGGAGGGGTCTGCTGGGAAAGCAACATACGCAAGGCGGTTTTAATAAGTAGCGTAAGGAGTGTAATTGCTAAATCCCAATTAAGGCAGGTATGGGTCAAGCGAAGGGTGGGTCTCTATGAAAGGAGAGGAAAAGATTTGCAGCCTCCCCCTCCTGCCGCTCCCCCAGCGTCCGGCTGCTCCCCACCCCTGCCCGGGCTCCTGGCCCAAACCCCCACTTCAGGTTCAGGAAGGAAAAAAGAAAAAGGGGCAAAAAAAAAACCCCAAAACTTTACCAGAAGGACAAGAAATTTTATTTTTAAAAAACTACAAGTCTGTTTCCCTCAAAATTTAAAGGAAATTCAATCTAAACCCCATTCAGGAGAGCTTTCAAGTACGGTTTCTACCAAAAATGAGGGAAAATGCGCTGTCTTTTTTTTTTTCAGAACATCTGCTTATTCTCCTAAAGAGAGATTATTCTCATTATCAACAAATTGTAACTATTACTGTTCAAATCTAGGGGTTTTTCTGCACACGCACTTCCTTTGCCTAATCGGTGTTATTTCATCTATTTACGTTCACGTCTACAATTATATTTCATCATCTGATTTCGTGTTTTCTGCCTTTATACGGATTAAAATCATGAACGTTGCATTTCTTTTTTTATTATATGAGTTGTCAAGGTCTTTTGGGATGGACAGAAGAGTTTGCTTACAGGAAGAGTAACACCGCGGTGAGAACGGCATTCATACCAAAACAGGGCTGGATGCAAAAGGAAGGGGCATGTTTCTCTACACGTGTTCTGCACCTGAAGCTAATAAATTATGTTAATGATGTCAATATGCAAAGGAGATATTATTACCCATAGTCAAAAAATGGAATAGATTGTTTCGGATCATCGCGTCCTTCCAGATACTAAACCCCACAGATCTTACCCCTTTCAAATCTATTTTTTATTCATAGATAGGAAGAGGGAAATACATTTTCTGCTCTTCCAACTCCCAATCATGTTTTCAGTTTTGAGTGAATTAGTCATTGACCTGAACCACCTGAATACATTGAAATGAAAAAAAAAAAAAAACCACACCCCAACCCACCCCACCCTCTCTGCCGTTGCTGAAATCGCTGTCACCAAGTTGATGACTGCAGCAGACTCTGCCTCCAGGTGCTGAGCTGGTGGCTTTCGCCAGCTCGGAGATCTCAACCCCTTCAAAGCGCGCTCAGAAAGTATCTTCGACCTAAGACTGGTTTGTATTTAATCTAATCTAGTTGTTATAAGGGGCCTTGGTCTCCTGGCACCCCTCCATGGTACCCCTCTGTGCTGTCCCAAACTGACGGGTGCGATGCCAACCTCAGCCCATGGTGGGCCCACATCCATGCCCCCTGCAATCACCCTTTGGTGGCAGCTGCGGTGGGATTGTTAAGAGTATTCCAGAACCACCATATTTTTGCAGTTAATGTATTTTATCCATTTTATTCGCCGGTACAACGTCAAAGGGGCACAAGCCACCCACGTGTGTGTCAGTCCCCACCAGCATCCCCCCACCTTTGCTCGCCCCGGCCTTGCCCTGGCTCACCAGCCCCAAAGCTTTCCTGGTTAGGGGGTATTAGAGCCTTGCGACTCATCAATATTTAATCTCCACATTTAAAAACGTGGGGCAGAATAGCCATTAGGGTCTGACAGTGAAAAGGCTTTCTCGTCTGATCATGATGTCGGAAGAATGTAAGACAAGGTGGGTTTTTATTAAGGCAAAGAGAAAATTGAAAGTGAAGATAGAAAGCAATGTAAATTTGACCTGGAGGACATCCAGTTGTGACTGCTGAAATGTTTATTTTAGCATCCAAACCAGCTCTTTCTGCTGTCGCTTGTATTTGAACTTACTATAGGAGTGCAAAGTTCACACAAACCGGAATTATTTTTGTCGGCTTCCATTAAGAACAGAAAATTTCAGCATGGAAACAAAAAGCAATCTTTATTTTCCTATCTTTGACTCAAACCGTGACATCCCTGTAGCATGAAATTGCCAAGTCCTGGCTCTTGCTTTGCCAGCTTTGGCAAACTGGCCTGAGAGCCCATCATCTCCTGTATGGACTCGTGGCAGATGAGGCCATTCAAAGGGCACCCCCCCCCTTCCCCATCGCACGGCTTGGGGAAAAGAAAAAAACCATCCTGAGAATGCTCCCATGGGTTATTTCTGCAATATTTGAGGGCAGCAACTGGAGAGCATGAGCAGATGATTTGCTTCTGTTAACTGCTTGCAAGGCTAATAAAAAAAAAAAAAGTTTAAAATGGTTTATTGCAGATTTCTGCATTTACATTAGTAATGTAAATGTGCGGCTAATTGGTCTACTATATATTTATTACTTTTTGAGCCGTTCTAATTTCTCGGTCGTGGCATTTTACAACTATCCAAAGCAGAGCGCTTTGGACATCTTTATGTGTAACACCATAAAGAGGGTTTTTCTCAGGACACAATTTGTCTCTTAAAAAGTCCTGCTCTCAGTCTGTATTTTCCCCATGCTCAGGGCAGGTCCCTCCTCAGGGCTGAGCTGCTGAGGAGTCTTAGCAAGTCCCTGGTCTTGAGCAGAGACTAAGGGTGGGCAAGGAGGGCTTGGCTTAGACCTTGGTAAAGCAGCGAGTCTGCAAAGTAATTTCCGCAGGCTTGAGCCAGTAAATTCTGGTTCAGATCTGAAAACTAGAAGGCTTGTGAGTACTTCCCCCATGAGAAGCAACGTTCCTTTTTTAGTGTGTTTTGATAAACACTAGGACTTTCTGAAAGGCTCCTGCACCGCAGCCTCTTAAGGGTCTCCCATCCGTACTGGCTACACATGACACCCACCACAAGCCACAGCGCATGGGCTGGCAGAAACAAATGCAGCGTGGAAAGAGGGTAAAGCATCTCTCTGCCAGGGTCCCCTCTTTCTCCTACCCGGGAT
The DNA here is from genome assembly GCA_017310255.1 of Butorides virescens. Classification (NCBI taxonomy): domain Eukaryota; kingdom Metazoa; phylum Chordata; class Aves; order Pelecaniformes; family Ardeidae; genus Butorides; species Butorides virescens. Next base: position 8,418 of record JADKXX010010572.1, read on the forward strand.
CTGGCTCCTTTCTCCTGCAGAAGTGAGTAGTAGCTCTTGTAGGTGTCACTGCTTGGTTTGCTGACCTACGGTAACAGCCTTGACTTCTCACTCAATGGAAACACAACGCCAACAGGAACCATCCCGTGAAATGGCATCCAGGTGGCAACACAGCCTTTTGGCATCTTGGCCTGATTGGGGATGCAACGTGGCAAAAGCCCCAAAACAAGGACCTGGTCCCCAAGTCGTGCAGACATGGCACTGTGGACCGAAAATAAAGCAGAACTGAATGAACAACACAGACACTGATCAATGGTTGAAGACCTCCATCCTTGCAAGAAAACCCAAACCATTTTTATCTGACATCCTTCTCTTATTGTTTTATGAAGATTTTGCCATAGACTCATAGAATGTTTTGGGTTGGAAGGGACCCCCAGAGGTCCCCCAGCCCAACCCCCCTGCAGGAGCAGGGACACCTTGAACCACATCAGGTTGCTCACAGCCCCCTCCAACCTGGCCTGGAATGGTCCCAGGGATGGGGCCTCCACCCCCTCTCTGGGCAACCCCTGCCAGGGTTTCACCACCCTCACTGCAAAGAATTTCTGCCTTAGATCCAGTCTAAGCCTACCCTGCTTCAGTTTAAAGCCATCCCCCCTTGTCCTGTCCCAGCTGGCCCTACTAAAAAGCTTGTCCCCCCCTTTCCTCTGGGCCCCCTTTAAGCCCTGACCGGCTGCACTCAGCTCTGCCTGCAGCCTTCTCTTCTCCAGATTTGTCAGTCGATTTAACCTCTAAAAACTTCAATAGTAAGTTTCTTCTATCTTCCTCCCTTCTGATTCAATAAAAAAGAATTATTCTACTGGTTCGGCAAGAACTTGTCACTGATAGTGCCGTGATGTGGCTGAGTAGGGATGAGCTGCGTTACGGGGTAGTGTCGAGACAAGCAGTGATGCTGTGGGGAGAAGGAGCTGCTGTGGGGCTGTGGCCTCCTTGCAGACAGCACTCAACGCTCAACCCCACTGCGCTTCCTCCACCCCATCCACCCTGTCTGTGCCCTAACACCACTTAGGCGTAAACGCTCTGGTTTACCCTTTTCTGCAGACTTTCTTCCTTTCCTACTCCCCTCAAGTCATTTAACCAATGATTTTTGTATCCAGTCACTTGTCTTCAAGACCTTCAACACTGGAGGACACAGATTTTATTTCAGCTCTTCCACTACCGAGTTCCTCATCCTCCTCAACGGGAGCAGGACACTGGCTGCATGGACCTTCTAGGTTACGTTTCAGCATTGAAGCCTCTTCAGCTTCCTTAAAGCTTGGAAAGAAAGGTGGTAACCAGGAATTCTTTATTTTACAAAGCACCTACGATGTCTGTTTCACTGATTTCCAGGAAGGAGAGAAGCCCTAAGCTCGTTCAAAGCTGCTCTGCCCACGTTGCACGGGCCTGCTGGGACACACCATGCCCTCACGGTCTTGTTCTAGCACGTATCCAAAGATGTACCCAATTGCCGCTCCTATTTTAGGCCATGCCATGTTCTGAGTACATTTTGGAAACCTTTGATCCAGATTAATTTATGCTCAGTGTTTTCCTCACACAGAGAATTTATTTGTTTAAATAAGTGCCAAAATCTATGAAGTCACTTTGCTTTGGGCCCCTATTGCTGCCGTGCCCACCCCTTTCTGCCTTCAACCCGATGAGTGACATGGCTCAGGTGGTTTGTACAGAGACTGCAGTTGATGGTCCTCACCCATGGACCTGGCTTCACCCCGTGGTCCATCAGAGCCTCTGGCTGGTCCCTACCCTCGGCCTTTGCTAATTTGTCCAGGCTGTGTCTTAAGGGATGAAGAAAGTGAGGGGGTAGTAGTCGGGGATAAATCTTGCAAGTCCTTTAAGAGATACTTTGGATATTGAGGTGTTGGATTCATGACTTGCTCTAAGATGAGACACATCGATAAACCAGAAAGATGAAGAAGCACCGTGGAATAAATTTCCACTCTGTGGCATGGCTCCTACCTTCTTTAGCTTTTATTTTCCTTTTTTCATCGAGCTACGCTTGGCCTGCCCAAGTAGCCTTGCGAGATGGTTATTAGAGCTTGTTTGTATATTAGTATTATTATTATCTACTCATTACAGTTTCAAAGTACTTTTGTGTCTGTGGAGCAAAGCCCACAGCAATTATTTCTTTTTCTTTCTTGCTTTTCTTCTTGTTTGTTGGGTTTTTTTAAATGTTGGGACTCAAGCTGTAGTGGTGATTGCAGCAGAATTGGTACTCATGGACCCCCCCCACTGCAAACCTCTATGGTGATCCAGCACCTCCCACCCCACTGGCCGGCGCCACCGGTGCCGCAGCGCGCCGAGGCTGCCTTGGGAGGTGACTCCATGTCCCGGAGCTGCCCTTCTCCTGGCGAGGGCTGACCTGTGGATCTGAGCTGTGATGGCCAGAGCCCAAACTGCCCGGGAAAGCGGTGCTGAGCTGCAGCGTGTTGCCCCCGGGTCCGGCTCCCGGCACCGAGCCACCGCGGAGGCAAAGCCCTCTCACTTGCTCCCACAACACAACTCCACAAGACAAGGACAGAGATCACGAAACACAATTTTATTGGGTTTCACTGTACAGTTTTCTTTCACATCTTCCTCCTTTCTCCTCTCCATCTTCCCCTCGGTGACTCCATCTTATATTTCATCATGGATACAGGGCAACGTTAAAGTTTTTTGGCCGTATTACCCAGACCAATTCCAGCCTCAGTTTCCTTTTTTTTTTTTTTTTGGTTGGATTTTTCTTTTAGCTTTTACACAGTAAGCAATCTGTGATTTTTTGCCTGGTTGGAGCAGAGGGGCTTTCAGATCATTTGCTTGCACCCTCGCCACCCCCGCTTGGGCTGTTCTGAGGGTAGTTGCTGCCTTTTGTTACAAAGTCATTTCTTAAACAGTTTATCTCAAGGCAAATGCAAAAAAAAAATAGTCACATAACGACTGAAATCCTCTAAAAACTTTGCAGGCACCAAAAATGTACCATTTTGTGGCCAATTAACCGCACCCTTTTTTTTCACGATGCCCTTTCGGTGCCCGTATGAAGTCAATAAAGAGGAAACAAAACCATTACAGGACAACTGTTACTTTACTGGAATGTGAATTTATTTGAATCAAAAAATCACGATGAGGTAGCCTCTATTGCTAGCGTCAACTGGGCAAGCTGCGCTAGCAATGGCACCAGCTGACATGGGGTACCAGACCAGGAGCTCTCAAATCCTCCATCAGATGATTTTGACCTGAGCACTGAGAAATAATATTTGCTTTCACGTACGTAACAACGAAATTTAGCATTCTATATGAGAAAAAGAGATAGCTCGGGTTTAACTCTTCCATTTATACAAGTTAAAGTTGTGGTATAGTTCACTTTATTGAAAACTTCAGTGTTGCGTGAGGTATCTGAGCAACGCTAATGATCACTTTTTGAATGATACACACCAACTTTTTAAAACTTGTGGGACCTTAGGAGCCTTCCTCCTTCGTATGCTTTTATAGAGATTTGTTGCACGCTCTGACTCCAGACTGGGGGCTTTCTCCTCCTTTTCCTGTAAAACTTAGGGCAGTACATTGTATGACGACAAGTGACCGGGAAAAAAAAAAAAAAAATCAATTTGTAATCTGATTTGAGGGTTTTGATTTCCTCTGATGAGTTTAAATTTCATTAAAAGCAACCTTATTCGAACATAAAAGAACTCCTTGAAGGGTAAAACAGGGAATTGTCTCAAAGAGTATAAAGAATCTAAACTCTTTTGTGCTATTTATTCACGGCATTAATTGCGAGGTCCAACAGGCGGTGTCGGTTGGCAGATGCACCGTTATCGGCCCCGCGATCTGCACGAGGAAGGGGGGGGGGGGGAAAAAGCACAAGGGATCACATTCAAAAATCGTTCTTTGGTGTATTGACACTTTAGTTATCAACAGCCCTTATTATCTGCTTAGCGGCGGATCGCAGCTTGCTGGTGACATAATAAGCTACAAATCACTGATGGGGCCTTTCTGCATGCTCCTAATTGTGTGTATTCGCTGGAAAAAAATTATCGCCGGGCCTCTTGTCTTGATGAGAAATTGACATTTTCTGGCGGAGCCTGGCGAGCTCTATGCGGGGAGATAAGACTTATAGTTGTTTTAAAGGAGCGCAGCCATTCTTTCAGAGGCCTCTTTATTGCTCTAGTTGACCCACTTGATGAGTATGGATTTCATGAGGTCTTTTTCAGCATTTGAACTATAAAAGGTTCAGAATGACACCACCCCTTATAGACAAAAGATAACCTTGCCCTTTGAATATATTGATTCTTTATTAACTAGGCTGTTTAATGCAATGAAATGAGGCATTAGATTGAAGCCTATTTCAAGTGCTTTGAATAATCTTTAAAAGCTTGAAAGACTTTAAAAAGCGGCTGGGCAATAATTGGCATATACTTTTAGAGACTCTATTCCTTCGTTTTGATTAAGGAATTTTTATCATCTTCCTATGCCTAAACTGGCTATCGGCTGACGCAACATATTTTCTCGCCAGGGCTATTGCCATGTTACGGATAGGGATGTGTCGTAGGTGGTGGATTGCTCTAGGACTTGTCATTCCTAGCACAAAACGTATGGGTTTTTTTCTCCTTCTTTTGTATTTTCTTCGCATTGAAAGTTAGCCGAACCATTTAGATGCTCATTATTCAAACCTTTGAAATAAACCTAAAAGGAAAAGCGCCAGTAGGCATCATGCAGACTTTCATCCCTATAAACCATCTTATTTTTTAGTGGGATGCATCTGATTATGCCGCCGTTTAAACACAATACACAGATACATACTCAAAGTGGAACAATTTTCAATGCATAATAATAATAATAATAATAATCCAAAATGCTCTATATTTTTAACATCTGTTTTCATCGAACATGAAAACTATGGAAATATTGGAGAAGAAAGGAAGCGCAGTTAAATATCCCGGTTTTCCTTCTTTGTAAATTGTGACTACAAGTAAGCTGGCACCTTCTCATCACGCTCCATCACTTAACTGCTGGAACACGGGGTGACGAAGGAGAGGTTCGGGTGGGCACGCGGCGTGTCGTCGGGCAGTACATACATATGCACGAGTACATACATTTTACTTTGGAGCTCGGAGTTCCTCGGCGCCCTCTTGAAGTTGTCACCAACGACCGAATAAACCCCCGGTAAGAGGCTCCCTGCTTTACCAGGATGACTTTACTGGCATTGCTCTGCCTGCTGTGGGCGCAGCCAGCCCCGTATTTCGGTACAAACCCCCTTTTTCTGGTGGCTGTGCTCACACGACGACGCGGGCAGCTGGGGTCGGGAACCCAGTCCTGCCCTTCAGGCTTAGCATTGCAACTGTCTCCCACAAAACCCCCCCTCCGGCCAGGAGGCGGAGTCGTGCCCACCTCGCTATATTTAAATTTCGAGTACGTTATATGTACATTGCATGTACCACAGTCCAGAGGATGAAATATTTGCGAGCGCTATTATAATTAGCAAAAGCATTGGCTTCCTTATCAGCATTTCAAAGACGAGCGCGTCGACCTTGGGTGTCGACCCGCCGCATGGAAAAATTTGGGTTGTGCTGTGTTTAAAATAACTTTTCCTGTTTACAGACTTTTACAATATGATATTAAAATAGGAAAAAAAAAAAAAAGAAAAAGAAAAAAAAAATACCGTTACCTTCGCTTTACGAAAAGGGTGTCTAAAGCACAGTTTTGGTTAAATACTTCACCAAGGCTGAGCGACAAGTCATCGCCGGGCCGCGGAGCAGGGGTCTCCTCCCTCGTCATCCTCCTCAGGGGCACCGAAAAGCCCGCGTCAAGGACTGTACTTTTTCTTAACCAAGACATAACGTCGAATTCTGCTATTTCGAAATGAAACCCCCAGTGTTGCGGTATTTTCGGTTTGTGTTTAGTCACTTTTTTAATAATCAAACCAGATAAAATTACTAAAAATGAAATTCACAGACAAGAAATACTTTAATTAAATATTGTGTAAAATGAACATTTTTTTATACAGTTAAATATATGAAAAAATGTACAGATAAAACAATCTTATTGTAGGGTCTTTAACAGTAAAATCTACCATTTAGTGAAGCTTTCCGTCTGGAGACAATGAAGCGATGAGTGCATTGACTAAGTAATCTAAAACACAAACAGGTCGCATTTATGAAGAAACTTGCAAACTTTCTTAACATGTACACGTGACCTCTTCGTTAGAGCAAAACCTTACTTGGACAAAATAGAACGGAGGCGATTTCAGTTCCAAAGTGACTTCTCAGGCTTTTCCACTTAGCTAAGCCTTAGCCGCTATCACAAAGGCAATGCGCGCGGCATTTGTCGGCTGCGATACGCTGGATCGTTCTTTTAAACCCTTGAATAAATGCTCTACTAAAATGTGCATTTTTGCCCAGAAAGGAAAGAAAAAAAATAAAAAAATAAAAAAGATCCCTCCTTTTTGGTTAAAACTGGAATTCTGCTGCAGTTTGCAACGTGTTTTGCAGTGCTGCGTTTGCAAACTCTTTAGTGCAAAGTAAAAAACAAAACAAAAACCCAAAACCTCTACGTTTGTCTCTATGGATTTGGCACTACCGGCCACGCTGTACGAGGGAGGTCATTCCAGTTTAAAAAGTACAGTCGGCTACGGGTCTGTTACAAAAAGTTCCATAAAAAAACCAAGAAACCTAAACAAACAAACCCCAAACATTTAAAAATTACGTACGAGCCTGATTTCGCGTGAAACCTTGATCTTTTTTAAGCAGTGCAGGGTTCAGGAGAATGCAGAGTGCAGCAGAAAATAGACACGTAAAGGAGCGATATAATTGTACACCAGGTTTGTGCTTTTTTTTTTCTTTTTTTTTTTTCTTTTTTTTTACACCAGAAATCATCCAAATGAAGACGTGATTAACAATTGTGGTGTAAGCCTGTGATAAAAGAGCACAGAAGTTCTTCAAAGAAGTTCACTTTTAAGGCATCAGAGAAGTTAATGTGGCAAACGTTTTAATTAAAACATCAGAAGTGAATTTATTTTAAACTTTAGGCCTCTGAATTATTCCAGTAAACACAGTTCAGCTATGTGGCAAAGTCATGGGTGGCAGGTAAAAATGACTTTTTACAATCTTTAAAAAAAAAAAAAAAAATTAAAAATTTTAAAAAATTTTAAAAAAAAGAAAAAAAAAAAAGAAAAGAAACGCAACCACAAAATAGATTCGCCTTTTTTGTGGCTGTATCACATGCACATATTCTACTAGTATTCATTACAGCCATGTGGCACAATTTTGATTTGACTATACAACAAACGACTTTTTTTTTTCAAAATTATTTGTTCTGATAACTTAAAAATAATATAAAAATAAACAATGAATTTGACTTTTCCTCGAAAATAATAAAAAAAAAAGGAAAAAGGATGGAAAGTCTAAATAATAACAGCCATTTATGAAGTACAAATGAAATGTACGGACACTGATTTATTTAAAAGAAAAACATGAAGGCAACGGTTCTTGGCTTAATGCTATTCTCAGCATCACAATACCAGGCCATGACAAAAACCAAGACATACAAGAAAAAAAAAAAAAACAAAAAACAACAAAAAAAAGATGAAAAGCAATATACAAAATTTCAAAGATAAATACAATATTTATAGTTGATATGTTACAAAATAAATTCCCTTAGTGACTGCAAGTGTTTATGTGAAAGAAAGTGTTGCAATGAGTAAGACTTATTTTATTCCTTATAGGCTTCATAAGGAATAAAATCTGCTTTTCTAAATATTTAAGTGGATCTGAAAAAAATTCAAGACAAGTGTATAAATATTTAGCTACAACTTTGGCAAAATCACAAAAGTCTACAATTTTATAACCACATACAAAACACAGTAGGGAAGAAGGATCTAGAAGTCAAAAGGACAATTTTCTGGTACAAGAAACATAGACTTCACAGTAGCCTAAGAATGCAATAGTATACAGTGCTAGCAAAAGTTGAAAAAATGTTGCAGATCACACTTGCTTAACAGGAAGCTCTAGCAGTGGAAGTATATTTTTTTGTTTGTTTGTTTTAACCAACAGACAGTAGCAATTCTTTTTTTTTTTTTTCCTCTGTCAGTGTGCTTGTTGAAGGCAAGAGAATTCAAATATCAAAGTTACAATTTCTAACTACAATAAGTTACAAAGTTCCATTTCATTAAGATGAAGTTAAGCAATGATAAACCCTCCCGCGCCCGCCCCCGCGCCCCGGTTTTTGTTTTTCTAATCATATATTCATCCTTTTTTTTTTTTTTCCTTTTTTTTTTTTTTTCCAGTTTGATGGCTCATAACCTCCTTGGCCCCCTTTTTTCCACCACAAAAAAATATTTCACATTATAGAGATACACAACCATTGTGAATCTAGTTATGAGTACAGAAAAATGTTCGGAGGCATTTTTCGTCAGTGTTTCATGATAATCAAAATGGTGCATCCACAAAGTTTCTCCCAACACATAGCAAGTACTAGACATAGCCAAGACGTAATCAGAAACTTTATACAAAATAGGCGTCGCTTTTTCCTTATTCTTCAGGACTGAGAAATGTGAAAATATGAGAAAAATTCAGTCAATAAAATGGAATTGTTCATGAAGAAGTAGGTTGTTTGCATGTAGATTCTTAATAGTTTAAATAAAATCTTTAAACAAAGTCTTTTTTTTTTTTTTTTTTTTTTTTTTTTT
>JADKXX010010573.1:0-10000 GCA_017310255.1 Butorides virescens
TTTTTTTTTTTTTTTTTTTTTTTTTGTAGCATTTCGATTTGTTGCTGATTCTGTGTGAAGATACTGCTTCCATCAGCATGTCTTAATATACTAAACTTGTCCCCTAAGCCCATCCTCGGAAGCTTGGTGCTACGGTAGGTAAACAAAAGTGACTTTACATTGGCGGGACTACAAGCCCGGACATAGCTAAAAGAAAAAGAGAAGAAAAATCAGCCGTTATTAGCACGCTTGTGTAAGGCACATCTGGTTCAAAGCAACCGCGATGCTCGGCACCGGCCGGCGGACGCAGGCCCGGGGCGGCTCCACGGCGTCCGCTGAGCGAGGGACCGCGGACGCGCGCGCTCTTCCCAGCGAAAGGCTCCACCAGGGCTTCACGTTGTGAAAGGAGGCTCAGCCCGGGTTTTTGTGCCCAGAGCATCCCAACTCCCGTGCCCGTGGCATCTCTCCCAGCGCGGGGCTAAGAGCGAGGCGGGGGCCAAGGCTCCTCCAAGGCTGAGGAGCAACGCGGTCTCTCCCGGTCATGCCAAGACATCATTCGGGGACATCCCCACAGCGGGAACCCCACCAACCACCACTCCACGCCCAGACCTGGCACCTGGGCAGAAAACCTCCATTTCCACGGTCGTACTTTCTGACAACAGCGGGGCCGAGCAAGCCAAGGGCTCTCAAAGACCAAAGCCAAGTACCCAACGCCTGCACTCAACGCCGGAGGCTGAGCGCCATAAAAAGGCACGAGGTTAATACCCCTGACCAGCCACCTCCCTTTTTTTTTTTAACAGATAAAGACTGAAATGCCAACAACTGCTTTTTTTTCCCAGTTAACTCTTTGGTAGAAACATAATTTAGGCAGTCTTTAATTTTAGTGTTGTTTAATTTTTGCCATAATGATATTTCTCATTAATTTATGTACAACAGATATTAATAAATTTGTTCGTGTAGTGATGTGAACTTCAATTTCTCAGTTCATTAATTTCAACAATATTAATTTATTTCAGATTCGCTGTTACAGCTTTACGGTTTGGAGGGAGCCGGGTACGTACACATTTCATACGTAACACAACCTCCGACAGCAGCGCGGTCGGCAGGACCAGAATTACTCCGACGGCTGCGACGGGAGCCCCGAGCAGGCGCCGTAGGCAGCTGCGAGAGCTGGTGCCAAGGACTTGTGTGGGAAGACGCCTCTCCAAAACACACCTCGAGTGATGCTCTTCAACCAGGTTAAAGCTTCCCAACCCTGGTGCTTTTTTCCCCCAAACAGACATACCAAATACGTCAAAATTAATGGAAGTTATGATTTTGCACGGTTTATAATACTGCATGTTTTAAACCCAAACAGAGACCAAAGTTGCAAAACTTAACCGGAGAACAGTGCACGTGTTGGCAAAGACCCTTTCTGCCCCAAAGATTTCATTTCCATATCCTCCTTCCACTAAACCTCCCATGAGTCTTCAGTCAGCAGGAGGCCTGGCACCACGTCAGGCAGCCCCAGAGAGATTTGGTTCTGGGGGTGCACCTGAACTGGGGGACACGGGAGCTCATTTTGAGGTGCTGTTACGCTGCAATACGACTCTTGGTGGCCCTAGACATCAAGATCATCCTCATCGCTCCCTACACCTGCCTGAGAGGAGGCTGTAGCGAGGTGGGGGTCGGGCTCTGCTCCCTGGTAATGGGCGATGGGAGGAGGGGCAACGGCCTCAAGTTGTGCCAGGGCAGGGTGAGGTTGGGCCTGGGGAACAATTCCTTCCCCAAAGGGCTGTCAGGGGCTGGAAGGGGCTGCCCAGGGAAGGGGTCGAGTCCCCAGCCCTGGGGGGATTTAACAGCCGGGCAGAGGCGGTGCTGAGGGCCAGGGTTTGGGGGTGGGATGGCAGGGGTAGGGGAAGTTGGGCTGGGGGAGCTTAAAGGGCTTTGCCAACCTCAACGATTGGATGATTCTATGATCACCACAGGTCAACCCAAACTCGAGGGTCTTCCTATCTGTTCAGGTTCAGGTTCTGGCGGCAGGGGTCTGTCATCGCGCTCTGTGTCGAGGTGAGGGCAAGCCAGAAAGGCCGTGCCTCGGAGCCAGCACGAGACGTGCTCTGCCAGAACGCTCAGCACAGTGCAAAAGCCCAGGACCGAGCCGGACGTTTGCTTCTTCAAAAAATAACTGAGCAGAAAAAAAGTCCAGATTTTTCTTCCAGGGGTCGTCACATAAATACCTTAATAAATAGCACGTCATTATTTGGTACGAATACCCTACACATCTTAACCACACGTTTGTTGCAATCTCGTGTTTGGCTTCTGCTGTGTGAAAATTTAGGTCATCTGCTTTTTTCCGGGGGGGAAAAAAAAAAAGTCAGAATTCTTTAAGCGATTTAGCCATTTGTGTTGAATTCTATCTGTGGCACAATGGGGAGGAGGGTGCAAAATTGGCGCTCCGTACATTCATTTCAATATTTATTTTAGTAGCAACACTTGACAGTTGTGGATTTCTGTACTACGTTTCCGGCGGTGCAAATTGATACCAAATGCCGCCTTAAAGAAAAATGGGGTGGCTAGTTTTTTAATAATCATTTTAATAGTTTCATCCAGGGGAAGACCAGAAAATTAAGCAGGATGCAATTTTAGAAGAATATAGAGAACCTTTTGCTCTGCATTACCGTCATAAAGCTTAACCGGAGAGCAATATCTTTCACAATCTATAAAAAGTAAATTACAATTGAAAGCCAAATTTTGAACACATATTGTACTTCCAACTTTGCAGCGAGCCAGCACTTTCTCACTAAAAAAATTATTCTATACCTTAAAAGTCCATTGTTTTGAACAGGAAAAAGCCCTCTGCCCTAAGGAACCCATGCGCGAGCATCCTGCTCGTAAAAAAAAAGGTGTAAGCACTTAACTTTCGGATCATGGAGTGGAAGTCAGAGAGAGTTAACAAGATTGTGGCTTTTTGGATAAGGCCCAAAGGCCCTTTTTTTGTAGACTTACTCACGGGAGTGAGTCATAGCCACAGGACAAGAGAGAGAGGGGCATCTCCTCCGCGAGCGGCCGCTTCCGAGTTTTGACCCTTTTGGCCGGGGATGGATGCGCAGCTGGGCAGGGGTGGCATAGGAGCGCGGCAAGGAGGAGGACCACGCGTTAGCTCTGGCTGGCATTGCCTGCACGCTGACCCTTCTGAGATTCCCCCAGATTGCCTTCTTTTTTATTCTTTTTCTTTTCTTCTTCACCTCTATCTCAGATCTCTTTAGAAAGAGTGGATCCCCTGGTTGGCTATAGACCTCTCCATTGTAGACCACACTCTTGGGCAGTGAGTCCTAAAGTGGGGGGGGGGGGGGGGGGGGGGGGGGCATGCTTACTAGCAGCAAGATCTTGCTTCTTGTGTGGTGGGCTCAGGTGGTCCTGAGGCTTAGGGTGATGGTACCACAAGCCAGAAGCTAAAGCAGCTCTACCTCTGCTTTATACTCCATTAGGAGACAAAACAGTCCATCGGCAGTCCAGATTGAACGTCATAGTTCTGCTCCTGCTTTCTCGCCATCTTAGACGTACCAAGAACAGCATTTTTTTCCACACACAGACAAATCCCATGGTGGTTTAGCCAGCAAGGCTAAATTAACCCCCAAATCCCTGTAACAGGACTGCCCGTGCCTGCAGGGCTGTTACGCGTTGGGTTTTGCCGTGCTTTCACCTGACTTGGCACAGGGCTAACAAACCTTTGCAGGAAAAACTGGGCTGCCTGGCCCCATCATGTTGGTGCGGGATGCTTTGCCATGGCAGGGTCAACCAGCTCCCCTGAAAACTACCCAAGTGGCTTTTATTTCAGAACAGAGCTTTTGTGGGGAAAGGTGAGAAGCAACCAGAGAGAGGATATCCTGCTCTGTGATCAGCACGGCCTCCAGATTCATAAACTGCAGGATTTACCTTAGATACAACAGTGACCATGAGCTCATCCTTCTAGCTTGGCTTGACTAAATGTACGTGACCATGCCTAATGGTGCAGACTCCTCACCTGCCACTCAGCTCCATCACATCCCACCGTATAGTGAGCCTCCACACTTAAAGATCACCGGAAAACTTTAGCTGCATCAGACTGCAACTCTTGAATTCCCTATTTTGATTTAACGTAGAACGCGTGCTGGTGAGAATGCTCTTGAGCTGCTTGTCCAGTGTTCAGAAAGCAACTAATTGAACTTTAAAAAGGGCTCAATGTCCACAAAAATGACCAAGAAAGTAGGAAGAAGGAAGCGGAATCCCCCTTAAATAACCATACAGGTAAAATGCAGTGTAAACAAGTATCCCCTGCCTTGCTGGCTTTTCTTTATGATGTCTCATGAAGGAAGCGTATGACAAATTCATCCCTGTCTTGCCACTCAGTTCTGGCTGCAATTCAATTCAAGGCACTGGCTGAGATCTGTGAGGACAGCTGGGTGAAGCGTTGTCATCCTGAAGCCTTTCGTGAGTTCAGTCTGAATTAACTCAATAGCTTTGGTTGGAAAAAATGATGGCGCCTCTCTGCTGTGGTGATAAAGGAACTCACCAAGGATATGTCAGATGCAATTTGATTTTCTCCTCAGCCCAAGGGGACTTGAACTCACATATTTTACCTTTTGCTAGAGTACCCTAACTCTCATGGTACAGAGCATCACCTCGTGGTGCCGTGCCACCTTGCATAAATAATTCAACTTTTTGTCAAAACCCTGGAACTCAGTGCTCTAATTACCAGACCAGAAAGACCTTGTTTCTATTTCTCTGAGTTATTTTGCTCTGCACAGAACAATTCAGTTCAGCTGCTTCAGCTGGGTGAGGAAAACATGACAGTTTTTGTTGGGTTTTTTTCCCCAACGCTTCTATTCGTTTTCAGTTTGGCTGCTGAATCAAACCCCAAATCCCTACATTTGGACATCTCCGTGTTTCTGAAGTTCTGAGTGCTCGGTGGGGTAGGGACAGCCCGGTGAGGCAGTGGCACAGGTCTCAAGGGCACCTAACCTAGAGCTTTAGCAGCACCCATGGGATGCCAGTCCTCCTTGGGGGATGACACCAGCTCGGCTCCTTGGATGACAACATCCTAAAATCGGGGGTTGAAGTGATCTTTAAGCCTTCAGTGGGCTGTCTGGACCTGGAAGAAGCTTAGTCCAGAGCAGGGTTGAGCCTCAGCCTAAGAGCTAACTTCATGACCTATTTAACAACATCAGCATTGGTTGGTTTGAAGTCATCAACCAGGCACTTACACAAAAAGCATTTTGTCCCTGAGGATGAAGACGTATGGTTACTGGGGGCTTGGGGAGGTGCCAAGGGGGATTGGGTGCTCGGTGCCTGCTGGGAATTGGGCTTTTAGCCTGCCCAGTTCTTCCAAAAACCCCACTTTGCAGTAATCTAGACCTGAAACCTTGAATATCTGATGGGAAGCCCTTTATTTACATACTGAAATTACAGAAATTTAGATAATTTTATTTTAGATCTTTAAATAATTTTGTTTTTCAGAACAAAGCAGTATCAAGGAGTTAATGAGAATATATACATACAAAAAATATATAAATATCCGCTACCAACTAGCTACAGAATAGCTGTTCAGATCTGAGCCATGTGTTACCACATTTTATTATTTTATTTTATTTTATTTCATTTGGTTTTAATTTTTATTTTATTTATTTTTAATTTTTATTTATTTCAGTATTTCCTTCTTACGTGTTTTTATGAAAAGCAGAAAGTAGGACACTGGATTATTTTATGAATGGATAATCTTTTCTAAGAATATTGCTTATACCTGGTATAGTTTTCCACTTACAGTAACATAGTAAAGCTTCCACTAAAGACATAAGCAATGACAGAAATTGTTAATCTAATTATCCTTTTCTTTAATACTCATCCTACAATAAGATTTGTGTAGCTGGATCCTCAGCCTTTCATTGACCTGAGAGCATAATAAGCTCTCAGATGCTTCTTTGGGCCAAGAAGTTAATAACAAGCTACAGGGACATCCAGTTTGAGATCCTGGTCTTGAACAGCCTGGATTTTGGGTGGGATTATGCCTCTCCAAAGTGCCTTAAGCTACGTACCACAAAGTGCAAGTGCCCAGAATTAGTTTGGCAAATCAAAGTATCTGCCTTCATCTCTTTGCCCGTGAGTGCTCATCACATTATGGAGATCATGGCAGCAGAAAGAATAAATAATACTGCCCTACCTACATCTTAACTAAGAAAGTCAAGAGGAGCGATGACCCCTGGGGTAAGGATCTCTGCAACCCTTTCTGCTTTCCATGGGATCTGAAGTGCTTCAATTTACTGCACCGCTCAACGAGGCTCGTGATTTGTAGATCGGAGGCAAACAAACCCTTTAAGCTATTCTAATGCATCTATCAATGTTACCTTCTGAACCTTAAGATACGCCATAAAAAGGAAGACTTCTTCGATCATATTTTTATTCCTCCACCAAACACACACTGTATCGTCGTTTCTCCTGCCCCACTACCAGCAAGTGACCACGGAAATTCTGCACCTGATTTAGAAATTGTTCGTTACGCTACCCACGGGTTAAAAAAATGCAGAAGCTTAAAATTGCCTGCCTTAATTAAAATATTTAATTATTCACTTAGGGGAGTAACCACTCTAACACCACAGTAAGAGGGGGAGTTGGGACCATCGGAGCATGCAAACTGACTGCCCAAGAGGCTAGCTAGTCCGAGGGAAGGCTAGTTCACTGAGTTAAGAGCTTAACCTGATTTACAGCGATTAAAAGTAAGCATTGCACCGTACGTAAAATGAGGAAAACACACCGCGCTATGCTGGAACGCTGCTGCTTTTAAACATCCAGAGAAATGTGCTCAGAAAACGTATAAACGCAAGGAGTACACCAAACCTCCGAGACGCAGTCAGGGATACAGCCTTACTTCAAAATTCAAGGCACGAACTCCTAAGGGAAAATGCCAGAAAAACACCCAGTGCTTTCTCTAACGCAAGGATTAAACGTGAACTAAAATTTCCCGAAACTCTCAGCGTACCGTCCACTCTACCCTATTTCTTCTCCCGCTTTCGCATCGCTAGACGGGAGCACCAGAAACCTAAACATAGAACAAGGTACCTTTCTCCAAAATAAATGCTCAGGGCTTGAGTGTATGCACCAAAAAAAGCAATACACAGAAAATCGAGAGAGATCCAGCTCACCTTGAAGTCCATTTCCATTTGCACTGGTGCAAGATGGTGGAGGAGAGGCTTGGGGCCTGACAACAGGAGCAAAGGCGCTCTTTTGTTTCACTGCAGAGATGACATTGGCAGGTGAGAATGAGAAAATGCCGTGTGTACTGCTACAGTTTGAAGGGAGGGTGACCGAAGAGGCTGCCATGGTAGGGCTTGACGGCACTACTGCAATAAAGCAAAAATAATCAGGACTCAGATTGAGGTTTTCACGGCAAACATGGAAAAAGAGAGTGATAGGGCCTTGCCTCTTAAAATATATATATATATATATATATAAAAAAATATATATAAAAAAAAAAATGAAATGCCTTGGCTTGGCCACTCTCTGGATAACAGGCAAACTCTTTTGTGTTGGACTTCTGTTACAAATTGCGCAGTCCAATTTTTTTATTTTTTTTTCTATCTAGATTGTATTATGGCACAAACAGATCAATTTATTATATTCATTTTTACGTCCAGCCTCCAGAGTCACCCCTCCTTTTATCCAGTAGCTCAGAATAGAGGAAATCAAAACAATGCAAGTATTTGATTTTGTAGTAAATATGAATCTATATGATGATGTGTTACCAAAAATAGACACTTACTGCCATAAGGAGAGTTAGCTGAGGAGCCATTAAGAAATCCAGGGGAACCTGGTACACCTAGATTGGGCATGCCGGCATTGCCATATCCATTCATGCTATTGCTGACTGTGTTGTAATTGGACTGCTGAGGAGTACTGCTGGGAACATATCCTCGCGGGGAAACACTGCTTGTGTTGCGACTGTAACCTACTGTGTTAGAAACCCCCCCACCCCAAAAAAATAATGTTATTTTATAATATAGACTTAGGGCTGGGGGGTTTCCTCATGCAGCATATATTACACAGTTTTAATTGATTGCACAGCTTTGCTCTAAGTTGTCTCTTACTGCCCTATCAACTCTTGCCGTTGGAGATAACCTTATCACGCCAACCCTACTTAAATCATCTGCGAGCACTCTATGTTGTCTCTCCTCTTAGCACAGACAGCCAACAAAAGCTCTCTTCGATCCAGCTGTGTCAGGTGCCTTCACGTTTGTCTTTAGGAGCAATTATCAACAGGCTCGAGTCCCGCTTTGTACCAGCACACTGAACGAACTTTCAGCCTCTCCAGACCTTCAAATGCCATAGCTTGACAAGAAAAACTTTTTTTTTTGTTGCAGTGATGGACTTTAAAAGGCTGTTTTGGGGTCTTCGTTTTGTGATTGATATTTTTATACTACCAATAAGCTCGTGCTTTCGTAAGGTGTAGCCATCGGTGAAAACTAATTCAAGATCAAGTACAGAATTTTACAAGGCTTATTAGCTTGGAAATGCATTAAAAGACAATCTTTTCAGAAGAGGAAACACAGCAGAATCAGGATTTTAAACCACAATTTGTTTCTATCTGAGCAATCAATTTAATAATTACGTTGCGAGCAAAAAATATGGGTTTGAACATACCTAATAATCCTGTTTCCCTCCTTTCATTAGTATCAATATTCATTTTAAATGCAGTATGCTACATGCGTTTTCAATTACAAAAGGTAAATTAAATCAGCTATCGCTTTTATTAGTAACATATATGTCACACATGCCTATAAACAAAGTATTTTAAAATCACAGACATCAAATTAGATTTATCTGTGTAAATACTCCCAAACCAGGTGGAGATACCTAGACATAAGTATTTTGTAAGAACCACACACGTTGTATATTTACTGTGAATAATAAAGAGCTTTCTACACTTTGCCAATAATTTTTTTTTTTTTTTTTTTTTTTTTCCACCGGAGATGCTTTATGATAACAGTAAACGAAAGAACAGGAAGAATTAAATATTACGAGAAAGTTAAAGACGGCATTTCATTACACGGTCAGACATATGACTACGGGGGGGGGGGGGGGGGGAAAGAGGTAGAACACAGCGGTGACATCAGCCCGTATTAATAGGCAGTGGCCAAAGCAGCCGACAACGTGAAGGATTAACTCTTGAAATCCCACATACCTTGGTCGTTGGCTTGCGATGTTTCGGAAACATTAACGGCGAGCTGGCTGCTGAAGGAGTTCACCCCCATCATGCCAGTGTGAGCGGGGGTGTTGGCTAGAGTGGGGATCTGGTTGTGGTTGCGTGGCACGCTGTATAACGCTTCAGCAATGTCAGCTGCTCGTTTCAGGATTATTTCCTGCAAAGACATAAAATAATCACTGACAACTAAGGAACCGATTTGCGCGCGTGTGCCAAGTTGCACTAACGGGCAAAGTTACAGAAGAGATTCACGGGGCACTACAGTCCGGACGGGGATCCCGCTCCTCGTTTCACCTGCGCCTCCCATTTTCCTTCCCACGTGCCGGAGCGCTATGCGATTTCACATCGACACAGTAAGTAGAAAGAAAGAAAGAAAGGAACACAAAATCACAGCTGAGGGCTGCAAGTCATGGGAAAATCGTAGGCAGGGGCTTTATTCATCCAGGGCAGTAGATGCGTTTCCAGCAGTTTGCAAAATGCAGCGTGTTTTATCCGCTCTGTTTAGCAGGTTTCTTTAGGACTTCCCATTAGTCACTGTATATTTTGGCCTGAGTTCAAGGTTATTCTCTTGCCTTAATGATTGCTTATGCTTTTGGCACCTTACACTTAATTGTCATTTCTGATAGGCAACCTCGCCGTGAGAAGAGAACGGGAAAGATGAAGCTTTTCCCTTGGAGCATTGCATCACATCAGACTGCCCTCAAGGTGGCTGGCAAAGCCAGGCTGTGTACAGAAAGAAGGCGCTGACGCTCTGCCAGCTTCGCAAACAGCCGGCATTGGCTTCCATACGTAGGCGTGCAGCCGGAG
>JADKXX010010573.1:25000-27500 GCA_017310255.1 Butorides virescens
CTGCAGGGCTGAAGTTGACAGGCACCCAAAGCACAAGGACTCGGCGTGCTCAGGAGTCCTCTCCACTGGGCAGCTGTAGGAACCAGCACAGCAACGCCCTGGGGAGGCTGCGAGGCGGGAGGCTGGAAGCAGACGTGTTTTGGGTTCAGTGACCCTCACATACCAAGCAACCCGCCTCGAAGAGAGGTACTGAAAATTTTCAACATGAGGTTTGGAGTAGTTGTGTGAGAAGCAGCCAGTTCTGGTGCAAGCTCCGCACCCTTGTCCCTACCCAACCGGTGCTTGTCATCTCCCCAGCTCTGTGCTCCCCAAGACACTAAAAATGAGTGACGAATGTGGCAGCACGGGCAGTACACAAGGGACAGGACCCCATACACCCTCTGCTTGCATACGATTCCCCAGTATCACCCAACCAAGGCCATCAGGTGGGTGCCTGGATAGATGGACCATGGTCCTCACCCCTGGAGAGCAATGCTACGGGTGGTTTTATGGGGAGCAGCGAGCCTCACCTGTACATGGACATGCTAAGGCACCAACCCAACCTACTGTATTGTACAGACATCACTCTGCTGCTTTTACAGATATTTAGAGTCAATGATACTGGGTTAGAAAAATGTATTCAATAGGTGAGGTATGAAGTAGTGAATGGAAACCACTTAAACTAAACCCACCTGCAGGGTACTTGGTGTATGGGTTAACTGAGTTACCATAACCAACCACGTCATTCATTTCAATCTGAGAACAGTTTGCCATATAAAGCATCTGCAAATTTACCCCGATTTAAACATCTATCAGATGAGCAGGTCATGAGAAATGAAGGATCCCACCAGTCAGAAGCCCGAACTTGCCAGTCGTCAGCACGGAGCGTTGCAAAGGAGGGGCTTGGCAGTATTTCAGTGAAGGGGGAAAGGGGAAGGAAACCCGTACAGTATCAAATGGTGAATGCTCCCATCATGCCAAGGAAGTGCCAGCCTAATTCATAAGTAACTACAGCAAAACATGGCGCTTTACGAAAACAACATGATACGACTAACAGGACAAAATATCCTACTCCGAAAAACAAGGCGTCTGGCTGATTTGGTGAAGTGTTTCGCTCCTGTGGTACTACATCAAAGCAGCAAAACATCACATTTCAACTATTTAATACTCCGGGGTATTTTACTAATTAAGATATATTTTACTGAAATAAACTGGGCTTGCGTCTGGTTTTGTACTTGTGCTATTATTTGGGAGTTTATTCCTCTGCAAGGCCTCCTGGCTGAATAAATACCTCCAAGAAGGTCAGATGGGTTTGGGTCCATCTCCTTCACCTTGCTCCCACACAGTTCAGAGAAGTATGGAAAATCTGATCATTTGCCTGTCTTCACTGGCTTAGCTCTTCAAAGGCATTTATCCGTCTCAGAACCATATGAGATCTATGATGCTACAGCAAACATCTGTAAGAGCTGGTTTTCTGCACAACTTCTCTCCATTTATACTTGGTAGCCATCGCCCAGCATAAGAATATAATACAGTAATATTTTAATGTACTATTTAGACAATTAGGATTTATAAACAGACCCTTCATATCATCTAACAGAGCTTTTACAATATTCCTCCGTCATATAATAATTTTAAACAAAAATGTCTTACTCAAAGTTGTGAAATCTCTATATTACCCATGGACATTGGAAAAAATACCTCAACTAACTAAATTCAATGAGTCTATAAAAAAGCTTTGTTAAATGCTTAAGCACAGTGGATGTTGGAACTTTAAAAACAGAAAGAAAGCCCTTGCTATTAGCATTCTAATGGTTCAGAATTGTTTAAAACTATTAGTTAAGTTTTCAGTGATATTTAAAAATAGGTATGTAGCAAAAATCAAAAATGTTTTTAAATACTGAAATTATTTAGCTTAGAGAAAACTGAAAGTGCTGAAGGTTTTTACTCGGGTATCTAACAAGAGAAAAAAAAAGTTTTCTGAGGAGCCACACTGCACATCCATGTTTAAGGTGATGGTCTCAAGATTGTGTCAAAAAAAATTCCTTTCTTTCCTCCCTTAATATTTGTATATGTTGGACATTGTGCGATTAAAAATATAAAACTATTTGGTCCTAGGCTGCAACTTTCAAGCTCATGGAAGACTAGGATAAAAAAAAAGGAATTGAGAAAGCGTGGATTGCTAGCATAGCTACCTGCACCCCTCCATCAGCTTGCGTGTTGATGGCCAACGGCCACCCATGACAAGGGGCACCGCTCTTCCAAAGGGGCAGCCTACGCCAGGGGTCAGCATCAACCGCCCTTCAGCAAACACCGCGTGAGGAACAACAGCTCTACCACGGAGCTTTTCCAATCATGCAACTTTGCGAGGTTTCAATGAAAGTTTGTGTATTTAAAAATCAATAGTCATCTACAGTAATTTATATTCAGCCTGTGAATAACAGCTACATTGACTAACAACTCTTGTGGAAATAGCTGTAGTCCGTACGCTTGCAAAATGGGCTTAAAAATTCTTTAGAAA
>JADKXX010010573.1:30000-35000 GCA_017310255.1 Butorides virescens
CCATTGACAGAATCCCATTTGAATGCACACAAAAGATCTCGAAAATACTTGAGGAACACGAGATCTTGCGGAGGGGGAAGTGGAGCGGGGGGTTAACCGAGGGAACCCAGCCAAAGCGGAGGTCTCCGTACCGAGGCAAAACCGAGCCAAACCGAAAAATCTGGACAATGTAGTGACTAGAGAGGGCTTCCCCCCCTTGGTGCCGTGCCAGCCCTAGAGCCCGGCCGTACTTCTTCAACATAAATACTCTATCAGAAGGAACACAAACTGTGAGCGATTACTGGTTGAGTAATGGTTTCATAAGCTTAAAATTGAATGCAAGTCTTTGTGCAAAATAATCATTTTTATGTTCACATCTAGCAAATGCATTGCAGGCCTGGGAATGGTTCCATGTATTCAACATTCACGCTTGCTCTACGTCTGCTTTGGACATGTTTGCAATCGAATGCCAATACCTTGTACAGCAACCGGGTACAGTCTACTGCGAATGATCTGTTGTCTCCTGACAATTTGGGTCATTCCTTCAACCGAGCAAAAGAAGTTATCAAAATAAGAGCGCGCAACAGAAACACGAGGGTGAAAGCCGTCAGCGTGGAAAGCTCCACGTGCCAAATAGCGTTCTTTGAGACTATTTTAGCGTACCCCGGGTCGGGCCAGGCTTCCTCTGTTCGCTAGGAAATCATTATGCAAAATACACGCTTAGAGAAAACAGTAACGCGGTGGCACAAATACATTGTAAATACAGTACTGCCGCTCATCTTAAAGTAAACCAACAGAATCTACGGAGCTTAAAATATGTGTGTAAAGGTGCAATTTTATCTGTAACATAATTTCATTTAGAAGCATACAAATCACAATTTGCCATAATCAAATAACGCTGCAGTGCTTATATCCTAATTAAAAAATAATCTCTGATATTTAATTTAGAAACCTGGAAGACTTTACCAGCAAAATTCTGGCTACAACCTGCACAAACCACCCGGTTTACTCAGAGAGAGAGGGAGGGAGAGAATTTTTCAGGTAGCACTTTTTAAATTATTATTAAGCAAGCGAACGATGCACCCTTCGGTATATATTAAAACAAGTATTGTACCCAGTTATTAATTTGCACGATTCACTTTTAAATGCAGCAAATACCTCATTAATTTAATTTTAGGTGCCCACCAGTTTATATTGCATTTTACAGTCTAGAAGGCAATTTACTATTAACTGGCAATTACATACAGAATGATTGTTAATTCTGCTCCTAAGTGCTAGCTGCTTGAAAATTGTTATCTCTCTCTAATTTTTGACCTTCTTACAACAGGGGTGAGGTATACTGGGAATACAAAGGACTAGTAGAGAAGAGCTGGACATGTCATTTGTGACTCATTCTTTTAATTCACCGTGCTAATCAACTGAACTGCCACAATCTCCCAAGGTAATTGTATCTTTATAATAGTTGAAAGCAGCGGGCAAAAAGGCATGGATAGATGGGGAAAGGCCTTGCCTTTGCCTGCTGCGCGGCGGCGCGCTCCTCCTCCTGCGTGAGACTAATGGGGGCTTTTTAGAAAAATCTGGAACTTTCATATCTCTGCACCCTGATCATTTAATGTCTCAACTTCTCGGCTCACAAAGGCTTTGTACACCACACTACACTCTTGTTTCATTATTCTGCAGCCTTGTTGCCCTATGGTCTACCTCATGCTGGGAAGGTTAAATGTTAGAGTGCCAAGCCAGACTGCAAGCATGGTGGGACACTGATGGGAAACAGATGCCCTGGGGATTCGGCCCCTCCCTCCTCTAGGGCTACATCATTTTCATTTTCTGAAATACGGCGAGGCTTGGCTTCGCTCTCAACGGCAGCTGTAATTTCCAAAGACTATCTCAGTCACCCTATCACTTCAGGATAAAGCAAAGCAGGCAGAAGTTTCTCGGTCAGGCAGGCGCTGGCTTTATCTTTTTATTTTCTTATTGCTGGGCTACAGGCTTTTGTCTCCCTCAGAAGGTGTTTGAGCTGTGTATTCCCGTTAAAGCACGGTTAGGAATGTAACTTTATTACGATTTCATTCCAGCGGGAGAAGCTCCTGACATTCTCACGGTTCTTGTGAACATCTTTACTTAGCGATAAAGACAAAAGACGACCCCAGGAAAGAAGGAACGAATGCCTTTTCCTTACAGTTTCACACATATTTGCATTTACACATTAGAAAGACGTTCAAAACAGCAAAATTTGCCAAAGTTGCAAAATCTGCACCTAAGAAATCAGCTTACTATAAAGCACTTCAGAATTCCAGGGCTGTGCACCGAGAGCCAGACCGTCATCTGGTTCAGATCTGCAGCACTTCCCTGTGAGCAATGGAACCGCACCAGCTCGCAACAGCTAAAATATCTGGAAACTCCCTCTAAGGCTTTTAATTCATTCATTTTTTATGTTGCTGAACACTTATCTTCGCTAAATAGCCGCACTTGTCAGGCCGCTCTGCTTCAAGCCCAAGCTTTGCATGGGCTTGCGTCGGTAATGGCGTTTTTAAGGCTGCAACCACGACCGCGGGCAGCCCCACCTGCGGCCACCACCTTTGCAGCAGAGCACAAAACAACGTCCGCTTTCGAGATATGTTCTTAAGCACCAAAAGCACCACGGGCACCACCAGCCCGTTTGGTAACGCCGGTAGCAACCCAATCAGAAAGGTCAAGAAAATGTAAATATTCTCTCTCCCGGTCAGCCAGAAGTGAGGCACCCCGGTGCCCAAGCCAGCGTTGGTTCTGCTCAGGTTGTGATTTCTTTGGGGACCAGACGGGAGATAAGAATCTCAGGTGCTACCACCACTTAAACGTTCATTTCAGCGACAGATCTTAGGCAGACAGAAAAACACAGCCACGATGCGTTCGCTGTTTAAAAAGTCCTAGCTTAAAACTACCCAGGAACGCACTTTTCCCATTAGATCTAAATTAATAGATAGAAACAGTTGCGGTCTAGTGGGAAAATAGTCATCAAAATGCACATCATCTGCACATCATCCGCAATCTGCATTATCTCCCCAATAAGCAGCAAGAACTCTCCCCGAATCCCTGCAGTCTGTCGAGTAAACAGTTAAAGGCTCTTTGTTTTCAAAAGAGAGATTGATTCATCCGATCAAATTTATTACCTAGAATCCTCATCCAAAAGTATGGTAAATTAAATTGCTGTTTCTCCCTTTTTCCCCTCCCAGCACCACAGTTAAGTTCATTGTTAAATGCCAGAGAAACTGTAATACACATTTGAGATAAAAAGCCAGCAATACTTCATCCCAAAGTAAGAATTTTCATATTAAAACCACTGGAAACCACAAAGTTCCGACTTTTTCTTGTGCTCTTGTAAATTAAAGTCAAATGTATTTAAAAGAATTGGCACAAATAAATCATTCCCAGGCCCGTGAGTTTGTATCCCAAGTTTCAGGTCTGAAAGAATTTTTAGAGCCAGGTTGTGAATAAGGTTGGATAAAGTTATTTGGATCCAACAACAGCTACTTGAACCGGTGCCTAAAACTTCAACTGAACCTTTAGGGAAGTTCAAGAAGTTTGGATAGATAGTCTGAAAAATATTTTTCGTCGCTGAATACTTCTTAACTCCTTTTTCTGGCTGGAGCGGAGTAGGAAATACCGGTGTTGATCTATTTCTGAGCAAACTGAAAGCAGGAAGCAGCAGGCATCTTGTGAGAGAACTTGATCTCATGAGACATCGAGGCATTTTTGGGACCCCAGAGGCCTGGACAGGCACCAGAGCTTCTGGGTACCCACACCAACAGGTATTTTGAGGTCCAGCTACCACCAGTTACATTTCCTGCGAGACACATCCTATTTTTTGACGGCACTGTAACATTCACACTTTGCACGGCCTGGATACCATTAGGAGATGGGAATTATTATCCTGAAAGGAGTAAGGAAACCGTACACTTACCAGTGTAGACGAATCGGCCGGGAGCACCTTTGCAGAACTGTTTGGATTTGTAGGAGAGAGTTACTTCAACAACTCCTGGAATGTGCCGTGGTGGTGTTTGAACTCTGATGGCGTGGGGCGTTATCAGCTATAAAAATCGTACAGAAAACATACCTTAAATCAAGATGGCCCTGATAAGACTGATGCCAGCCAGTTTACATAATTAGGAAAATGACTTTCAATCATCGTCATCTCCAAATTCTCCCTTCTTGCTGTCACGTTGGAAGATATGGGTCCTGCAGGTTTTTTTAAGGAAAAGCTCTGTAAACGATCCTTGGTTTTCGTTTGCAGGAAAGGCCACAGGGCATCATTCATATGAAAATTGCCTCCATATGTCTCCTTAAGGCTACTTCTAGTAATTTTAACACTAATTGTCCAATTGTACTGGGAGACCTCCTACAGCAAGTCTTCCACTAGAGGGCCATGACGTGCCTCAAGTATATTTCTCTCCGCGTAGTCAATTGTCACATGTGAATTCATGGCTAAAAAGGCACGGTGAAACAAAATCTCATGATACCTCATGTCAATAGCCTATCGACAGCTTGTTAAAATCATTCATGGAAAAATGTTACAGTTCAAAGCCCACCAATTTAGGTAGCTTACCTCACTCCAGACCAACATAGTTCCAAATACGACTTGTAAGCCATCAAAGAAGTTGTCTCCGATTATGATGACAGTAGCCCCACCAGTAGTCCAGCCTTCACTAGGACTGATGGCCTTTATGCACGGAGTAGCTGCTTGTACAAGACAGAAAATCAAGACCTTAATACCCCTCCTTTCCTGACATGAGATCTCTTCACCAATGACAAACCATGCAAAGCACAATAGGAGGAAAGTGCATGATTTCTCGAGGAGGCATACAAAGGGCAATCGTATATCAGCATGTTGATGTATTTAAAGCAAACTATTAAATGTTTTATAAAGCAAAGGCCAAGCAGCAGAACACTGGTGAGCAAGAAAAAACTGGCTTGATATAGCAAATTATATGTCAGGGCAAATATGGCTATTACAAATGATTAAGCATCGCATGCATGTGGCATGT
>JADKXX010010573.1:40000-47500 GCA_017310255.1 Butorides virescens
CTATTCTAGCCTAGCCTAGCCTAACCTAGCCTATTCTAATTTCATTAAAAACCAGGTTACCTGAGAGCTGGTTGGTGCATTTTACAGTGCGAACAAAGTGATATTTAAATCTAAATGATTATTTGGGGCTTTGTGGGAGAGTAAATACATGTGTGCACGTGTACGAGCGCAGCTGCAACTGCGTGCGAGTGATTCGGAGGCTGATGGGCTCCAGAAAGATAGGCTTTCCCAATTCTGGATTTTCAGAGGCACTTTCCATTCTCCTCTTCATCTCAGACTATCTTCTTTTAGCAGTTCAGGCAAGAAGTCAATCACATTGAGTCAGTCTGAAGAAAAACATTTTATGCTGTTTTTCTCATCCAAGCCCCCTCCTGCCGTAATCTGCAGTAAGGCCCAGCCACAGGAAATTGACCTCACAGTAAATTCTTTACAGATTCGGTCATGTTTTTACCATCCACTTAAACTTGCATACATAACCTGAGACTGTACCTCTGGATCAAGGAATATGACAAGCCAAAATAAAATCAAGTCAAATTAAATAGCAAGAAAAAGCTGCAAGCAAAACAAGGCTGAAGAAAAAAAAAAAAAAGAAAAAGATGAAAAATTGGTTGTGACTGCAAAACTCTAAGTATTAAATAAAGAAAGAAGTCAGAAGCAAATTCAGGAGCGACCGTATTCTGGTTGACAAGGGCTGAGAAATACTAATGGACTTTTTTAATGGGTGGTTTGATGGATGAGAGAAGAAATTATGTAAAAGTAAATGTAGTAGTGTATCAACATAAAGTAGGGTGCCAAAAAAAAAAAAAAAAAAAAAGAAAAAAAAAAAAAAGCATTGCAAATAAAAAAAGACATGTAAATGTGTGCCTACCATTTTCCAGATAAGAAGGGGCCGTACCTTCTGAGGGGTCAAGGCGGCGAGCCCGCCTCCCGTGTTTGGAATTGTTGTGTACAAACATGTTGTCTGAGACAGCCAGCACGTGGCCATCCACATTGACTGTTGTTGATACAACAACCTGAAAAAGAAAACAAAGAAGAGAATTTAAAAAAAAAAAAACCAAAACAAAACCCTGCAGATTTTCGCAAACACCCGTAGAGAATCAGGTCTACTTTTAAGACAGAACCGCGCCGCAGCCTCTTACTTTTCACTTTAAAGGGAGTGAATGACAACTCTGAATACATCTTTGTTTACGTGGCGAACACTGGTGATTTTTAACTCACAATTGTTTCTCTTCAGAACCTGCTACACTAATTAGAGTTTAATCTCCTATTATGCTAACAAATGAATTCAATTCAGGGAAATATTCTTCTAGCCATTAGTTTCAGAAACACCCCTCTAGCCACTCATTTTAAAAGCTGCTGTTTTGATTGATCTGTTGATATATTGATTAGATAGTTTATCTAATTAAAATTTGTTCACTTGAGACTGTCTTCAAATGAAGGGTTGTGAGGATTCCAAATAAAAAAAGCTTAATAAATCAGGAACCATCGTAACTCCCCGTTTTTTCTTCAGTAAATGATCTCCAGGTCAGTTTTACAATTACATTTAATGTCTGATAATGAACTTTTTTGCATCTGAAAAGACCGAGTTGAATATGAATAGTGAAAGTGTTTTCAATCCATGAAAAGTATCCCTTCTCAAGTTCATTTGGATGGTGATTGACCCTGGTATGTCAATGGAATTTCCTCCTTTATTTTTGAGTGAAAGGCTCCTATTCTTGTGTCCAGGTTCAGAGTCCGGCCATAGAAGAGATGATGGATAGGGCCTTCTTTGGCTTCCAGCTGCTTCTCAGTAGAAAATGGAGAAGGAACATATGCAAAATGCACAACCTTCCCGATAAAAACACCTACACAATGGAGTTGTGAAACTCCTTCCGGAAACGATATTGCATGAACACAAGCCAAAGAGGAAACCACGAGATATGCCTGTGTTTGCATGGAACACGGCTTCGTAGGTCGATCGCTATTATCCCAGATAGACATTTACATCTTATTTAAATACTCCAGCATGGGCCCTGTGGTGGGGGTTCCAGTTTTTCTAAATGAAGTGATATCCGCAACGTCTTTCTTTGGGGTTTAACGTTAGTAGAGTCCTTAAAGTCAACGGCTAAGTTAGGCCTTACCAACCCTACTGGTGACGGCGGCAAAAGCTGGTACAAGTTTTAGCTTTCGTCTCGCGTTTATTTTACTCTTGGACGAATGCCAGGGTTCTCGCACCAGCTCCTATACCCAAACCCTTCAGGAACAAAAACGGAAGGGGGGAAAAAAACCAGCCTCCTTCTGCGCAGAGCTGGTCCAAGGCATCAGAAGAAAATCCTTGCCTGCTCCTACGTTTTGGATCCCCTCTGATCCTGTTTCTTATTCACAACCCATAATTAGCTTTCAGCTATCACAGCACCTTTTCTGTCTATCCTGCCTCCTTTGAGACAGCCATCTGCGGTACCCTTTAGAACAGCCCGAGGGCAGTTCTCTACCAGGCTGCTCTGCTTCCCTACCTTTCTCCTCCCAGAAGTGGACACTTGCGCTCTTGTCAACATCCACTTTGGAGAGTGCTGAGGTTGCACACTCACCTCGGCCGCAGAGCTGCTGCCAGGCCACTGGGCTATCTGCTTTCACTTTTAATGAGATTCGCAGACGTTAAGAAATATTGCAAAACACACAAGTGTGATTTTCAGCAACGATTTCTGGATTTGGTTCCTAGAACACGGTATATTAAAAAGACAGAGAAAGGTGTATATAAAAATGACAACTATTTTTGTTCTGTCGTGTATATATAGGTCAGTCACCAAGGGAAAATACCGCAGTTCAGCAAAAGAAAGTAGACAAGCTACGCTTTGTTATATCGGCTTATTCCTGCAGTGCACCTAAAGAAAGGTGCTGAGACAGTGAAACCAGTTAAAAATAGTGTTCAAGATCTGACATACTGTTAAGTCCAGTTAAACCTTCTGAGAGGCAGGGAGATTAGCTAAAGAGACCCAGGAAAGTCTTTCTAGTGCCTACTGGCTCCATTGTCGACCACAAGATCACTCATGACTGATGCTTCATTTAGTCATCGGTGAGACAAAGAGGACATTTCCACTCATTCCAGGTTTGACCTTCTGTTCTGTTCAGATGGATCAATATCACCAATGCCACGTGAAGCTGAGATGCATGAAAAATGGAAGCTTGGCTCAATTGTTTTGAAGAAATATTTTTTTCCAGCTACAGATCTTTTCTGTTGGCTGGCTCAAGGGTTCTGGCTTCACCGGTTGGTTGGCTGTGCATGAAAACAGATGTCACATGTTTTGCTATCAAGTTTAACCACAAGTTGTTCTTCTCAAAAATAAGAAAGTTTTGCACATCTCAGCACTAGCTTATTATTAGTCTCGAATATGAATCATCGTGAAATATTTTGCAATAAAAAGCATACATTTCCTAACGAGTATTTCAAATGACCCCGAATACGGAGGAAATCATTTGTCCATCATGTCAGCTGTCTCTCTGTAGTGTTATGATTCACCACAGGATATTTCAAAAGCTGTAAGGAGAAAGTGAAGTATTAAACATTTTCTAACACAACTGGAATAGAAACATGTGGTTGGACCGCCACTGCTGGATTTACAAGTTGCCAATGTGAAAAACCTCCGTGTGAGATCCAAAACTGCACTGCGCTCCACCGCCGTGGCTGTTAGTAAGGTCACGCTACTCGGTCTACGTATGTAAAACCTCTGCAGGTCTGAGCACACGCCACACTACAACGCAAGGGGTTAGTACGAAGGAAAACGGTGGAAATACTTCCGAGGAGAGACCCGGGTGCTTCAGCATTGATCCATTACAACCCACTGCAGAACTGGGCGAGTCCCAAGAACCAGCAGGGGAAATGTAAAATACCGACGGCGGTTTTTTTGAAGGCACGCAGCATTGGTGCTACACTAAGTAGAAGCACTGCTAGTGTTTTTTCATAAAAAAAGTTCAAAATGAAGATGCAAGTCCTTCATATATCGTTTACTCTTTAAGAGGGATCTGTACCTGGAATCTTCGCATGTCTCGCGGGTTGCCTGCATTCTTCAAACAGTTCTGATTGCACTTGAGGAAAAACTTTAGAAAGAATCTATAAAAATACAAAATTGAAATCTATTAGATTCATCAAAATGTAAATCCAATTTTAAAAAAGTTTAATAAAATTTAATCATAAATAGTTATACCCAAAAGAATACTGGTAGTGAAATATTACTTTCCTATTAGTTAATGAACTTATTTTAAAGCATAAGATCTCTGTTGTAAACAGAACATTATTGCCAGGGAAAGGCAAATTTATATTTTTAATTTTTCAACACTACAAATGTATTGACTCCAGGCCATATCCTTAGCTCGGTGTGGGAAAGTTGATTTCAATGACTCATTGACTTCAAAGGCAATGACTTACACCAGATGAGAATTTGTCTCTATTTTTTTAATACATTTTATTTTTTCACAACTTATATTAGCAGTAATGACCTCTACGCCGAAAAATTCCAAGGTAATGAATGATCAATCTTCTGAAAAACACTTGGCTTTGCCTCCGGTTTGGAAACTCTCTCTATTCAAAGGGACTCGATCCAACTCCTGCTGACTCCAGGGAGATCCAGGCGGGATCTGCCCACCGGCAAGGCCCCGGTTCCCTCATTGTTTTTGAAAGGAAAGAAACATGGCAAATTAGGCCCTGTCTTACGACCTCTTCAACCTTTGCCAGCCTTTAACTGCGAGGTGTCACTCTACCCGGGGATGGAAATCCAGCTTATTTTTGCTGAGCGGCAACCAGCAATTATTTAGGACTAACCCTTATCATGTAGGCATCTCCCCATCAACCGTTTTTGTAGCAACGCTGCCTCCCGGGAATGCAGCAAGCACTTATAGGAAGAGGAAAAGCTTGGAAAGGTGCAAACTCCTGTATGCTGCCCTCCTGCACCGGAGGAATGAGCTGATACGGGATGTCCCCACCCTCCAGCCTATGCCAGATGGAGGGGCCCTGGCCGTCCTGCCCGCGTGCAGGAGGATGTTCACAGCCTAACGCCGCCTCTTTGCTTGACGTAGCTATGTTTTCCCATTGCGTAATCAAAAAAAAAGTTCTATAGGTCTGGTTTTTGGCTAACGGTTGGCAGCTAATGACAAGCAAGGCTCAGGACTTTCTCCTCATGCGGAGTTTCTTGGATGCACCAGCCCAGCAGCTTGTGCTGCCTAACGTTGTAGACGTTGAACAGCGAGGTTGGGCAGAGCTTTTACATTTAGAATAGGAACAATTATCATTTATTCATGTCAATCTTTACAAGCGACTGTGGCTGTTCTCGCTGTATACACCTCACAGGAGTTTCCCTGTGCCAGCAGCATCCCCGGCAGGAGGCAAGCCGGGCGCCTCTTCCCTTCTTCAGAACCCAGCACAGCCCAACGGCGGCCGATAGAAAGCACGGCTGCGGCTGCACCGCGTGGCGCTCGCTCCTGCCGAGCTTCGGGGGTCGGACGGGAGCGTTACAGAGGAGCGCCCCCATGTCACAAACCGCTGCTTTTAATCACAGCTCCTCCTTGTCAGTTAAACCTTGAGCCCGACCCTAATAATAATTAATATGGGATGCTAGTGCTGAAGGAGCAATCTCTCACATCAGAGACGCGAGGAGGGAAACGACGAGGTTTACTGAAACTGTGCATAAATACATCGATACTGCCGGTTGAGCTGAACGCACATTTCTTTAAAAGTTCCTCTCCCAAAATCTGGAAAGGCGCTTTAGCTGTTGAGCTGATTTCCACAGTGGGTGACGTGGTGGCCCAGCTCGGTTGCTCACCTGAACTCGGGTTTTCTGGACACTGCTGCAGGGACACTATCAACAACTCCACCACGCTGCACCTTTGTTAGCCGTGCCCTCACCCTAATTTGATCTGCCTTGGTTTGGGGGTTTTTTTTAAGACACTTACGATCTCCAGATCAACAGAGGATAGCCTAAACGCAGTGGCATTTCTGTCATACCTCTATCCTTTCTCGCATACCTTCCACCGCATGGACTGCGATGGGGTGCAAGGACCTGCTGATGCCCACGTCCGTATGGGACCACCAGGCGCTGGAGAGTCAGGAGCTGGAGAGAGCCTCCAGCTTTACAGCTCCTTAGTGCCACAGTCAGGCTGAAGAGGAGAATCTTATCTATTTTTTTTCTGATCTCAAATGGGTGTTGTGAGGCTTATTGAGCTAATGTTTGTAAATTGCTCTGAAATTCTCCAATGAATTGTGCACTAGGAATGCTAAGTATTGCTCCTCATGGGTTGTTTTTAACGTGAAGCATTCCTGATGAATTGTTTCTATACAGAGAGCTCCCATCCTGTCAAAAAAAAAAAAAAAGGGCCATTAAGCACCCTTTCACTAAATATCAGCTGGAACTGGTATTCGTTCAATTTTTTGGTGAAAAGGACCCATGGTTGGTGGAATGTCTAATCTTCAAGTTTACTGGGATGATCCTGAGCACTGGGCTAAATACTGAAGCCACAAGGCTGGGGTGAACACAAGCAGCGCTCATATTTCAGCTCTGCTGATTCCTTGATACTGAGATATTTTATTTTATTTCTTAATCTGTGTTTTCAGAGCACGGGTGGCATCAAGACAAGATTTTTCAGAGGAAGACAACACAAGTTAAAAACCGTGTTCCCAGGCAGGGGGTTTCTCAAAGCTTGCCAGCAGAAGGTGATGGACTTGATCGTTCCTCTGACCAACAAGGACCATGGGCACAACGAACCCATCCCTACCACGGAGACAACAGGACCAGACGCTTTCTCTGCCATCCCTGCGCTCCCGAGACAAGATCGCTGTGACACAGGAGGAAGCGAGGAGCTGGAGCAGAGGTTTGGTCATGTCTCAAACCTCGTTGCTACCAACAGAATGAGAATACAAGCCTTTCTAGATTTGCCTCTCCCTGCTATATTTTGCATTATGCGCATAAACGCAGTCTTCTTAATAACTACAGTCTTGCAGAATAGCCTTCCTAAACAGACTAAGCCGTTCCTAAAATACTGATAGGGAGAAAAATGCCGTCTTTGTGATGTTCCTTTGCTCTGATTTTTTTTCGCGCTGCTAGAAAGGGGACTGCTACCACCTTAATTAAAATGTATTACCTACCACAAGACTCCACTATTTTAAGATAAAATTTACATCTTTTATTAACTCACCTCACCTATACACTTAGCTCGCGATGCCTCTCAACGCCCATCTGCCATCCCCGTACAGTAAGTCACTTGATATTCCACCCACCAATTTTTCCTAACAACCACTGTGCAATTAAACTCAACACGTTCTGTTGCGAGGTAAATTAGGCACACCTGCGGCCAGACTTCATTTGAACTGCATCAGAAAAGGACCTAACAAGGTGAGAGCGTACCACAAAGTTATAGGCCTGTCAAGCAATTAGGTTTTCACTTCTGGGACATCCGCACAGTGCAATTATGCTACACATTACAACCTGGCTAATCTTCTGAACAAATGTCATGTCTCGGAGAAGCTAGTAAAAG
>JADKXX010010573.1:70000-75000 GCA_017310255.1 Butorides virescens
TTTGTAAAAGGCACCAGGTGCTGAGCAGCCCACTTTGAGACCGTGGTCGTAGACCAGGTTCTTTCATCAGGGGTCTACAGGCAAGGAGCATAGAATCAGGCTCCAGGAACAAGGGCCCATAATTCCCTCCATTGCAACAACCCCAGCAGTTTGCTCTCCCCCACGAAAGTCAGCCCAGGAAAATCTTTGGCTGGAAACTCTTAAGTCAGCACCGGGCCACAGACCCTCTGAGATCTGCAGGAGCGCAGCAGCCACCAGCTTCAGATGTTGCGTCCACCTTGAGGCCTGGCCTGGGCTGTTCTCAGCTCGAACCTGCCATCTCCTTTTCAAGCAACTTCTCCAGGATGCAAGAGTGAATGAGATGCAACCTCACACGCTCACAGAGGAGCGTCCTCCCCCACCTGTAGGATCTCCACCCCGACCCGCAGGTTGCCGATGGGCGCCTTGTGGAGAAGACAACTGTGGTGGAAGTAGCTGAGCTCCATGTCCATGGGAAAAACGAAAGAGCCGCATGTGTATCTAGGGGGAACATCTGGGCTATTGTCGGCAACTTACATACATTTACTTAATTGCAATCTTGAATGAAATTGTCCGTCATAAAAGATGCCTCAGGAATTCTGATTTTAGCTGTCTATCTGCACGAGTCGCAATGTACGCTCCTATCATTTGTCTTAATTTTATTTCACTATCACTAACCGGAGACACTACTTCAGAAATATTTTGAATTTAGTTTTAATTGTACAGCTTTCAACTCACGCAACATTTCTCTTTGTGTTGAAAGCATCACGGTGATTTATCCTCATTATTGTGTAAATAGGTTTCGGCAGTTCTCAGTAAATAAAACAAAGAGTGACAGGAGGAGAAGGGGGAATTTGCTTTCCTACCAATTAGAGTAGCCTTAGGCAGTACTTTTAAGAGGAGATAAATCCTGCAAATCACTAAAATGATCCTGTCACATGCACCAAATATTAAAATCACACAGCGGCGCACTTCATACAGTTTGCTTTGGTTTAATGAGTTGGGGTGGGCTTCGTCATGAGGTTTGCATTTCGCAGTTGGGGACTGTTGATTGACAGTGAAGATCATGCCCAACTGCAGCTTCCTAACCAGTAGGGCCAGATGGAAAATCACAATTCATGTTTAATATGCAGTTTTTCAGCTAACGAAAATTCCCAAATTGTCTCCTCACCTCCTACCTGAAAATTTTTTCCCATAATAAATGCAAAATATGCTTCGTATTAGCCAAGAGTGGTTTTTTCCCCCCTTCCAGCAAGTTATTAAAAAAAAAAATCCTGTAGAAATGATCCCTATTAAGTGAACAACCTGTTAACTTCTTCAATTACGTAAGTTATCGAAGATTGAAAGCTAAGTTTACCAGTCATCTGCTGTCACACTTAGACACTTGTAAAAGTAAGTGGAGTATCAGGGCAAAGACAGGGTGACAGAAGGAGAAGACAGTTTAAAAGTACCGAACAGCCAAACAAACGCTTTGTTCTACCCAATGTTGCGCCCAACGCAGGCTCCTGTACCCTGCTGGCGAGGCTGCCAGGGCTCCTCTTGGCTTTGCCCTCCCGGCTGAGAACGGGACCTGGTGAGGGCTGCAAGAGCGTTTTTAGCCACCGGAACAAAACGTGCCGATATAGCGTAATACAGTAAATAGCAAAGAGATGGTTGGTATCAAGCTTGTAACGGCAAAGACGTAGCAGACGTGATGCCCTATGAGCCCTTGTAACTCACAGCCGCACTGCTATAGCTCAGTGTCCTATTTTCAATTATTATCTCCCCCTACGCTGTTCTCCTGCAGTCAAGTTTTACACTCTGACATTTATACTTAGTATATTGAGCAATGATTGTTACCTTGTTCCAGCATTTTTTGTGCAATGCTTTATGAGAGTGGAACTAAATGTATGACAGGAACCCCAGTAACCTGAGACCCTGGGTCAGTAATGTATTAAAACAAAACAAGACACACATGGCTTCGGCACAGCAAGAAATCATGCAGGAATGGGGACTCAGACAGGCTGAGATAAAGAAGGCCTACCTAACAGCTGCAATTATAGCCTTCGTTATATGAGTCAATCCATTACTGCATATAGGCTTGACAAATTACCATAAATGCCAAGCCAGAACAACAGCGAAGTCATTTAGCTTCATACTGGACACTTTGAAAGTTGGTACATCTAAATATCTCAGCGCGGACTAATTAATTAATCAGTCTTGTTGTTGGTATAATGATTATGATCTTTTTTTTTAATTTAAAAAACTCCCTCCAACGAAACAACTGGCAAATTATGATTATAGTGGTTAGAGGATAAAACCATTGATTTGTAGGCTCATTCGAAATGGAACAGCACATCAATTTGTAAACGTCCCAAAATAAATACAAGTTTTTCATTACGACTTTCAATAACGCATCTCTGCAAATTAAAGACTTTACATTAAAGAAATGCGCACTGTCAACGACCCACAAGTTAACAAATGCTTGCACAATCATCACATAGTATTGATTTATAAATATTAAATTATATATTTTATCACTTTCTCATATGTAGAATAGCTGCCCCACTCAGCGTACAGGATGGAGAACGATGATTAAAATTACCTCACACATTTTTTTACGTTCCCTGAAAAATATGTAGCACCATGACTTCCACAGGGCACATCTTCCTAACCTTGTAATTTATTAAGTCAATGTCTTATCAACCTCCTTATAGACATTTTCGCCATCACATTTAAGCTTTTCAAAATTAACAGCGCTGCCCTTCTAGGAGGTGAAATTACCGCTGTGCTACTGGTTTTCCGTCGGGGTGAAGTACAAAGAGATTGAAACCAGCTCTGCTGGGCTGGTGCCGTTCTGACCACCCGGGCGTGATTTAAGGCGCTGGAGCCAACTGACCACCACCCCGGTGTGGAGACCTCTGGGCTGGCTCCACCTGGACCAGCACAAGCTGCAGGAGGTCTGCGTTCTGCCATCAACAGCTTGGCCTACCAGCACGTGATCTACTGCACGCCAACTGACTATCCTTAATGTCTTATTTAGGTTGTACTTTGTGTTTTCCAAGGTCTTCCTCTGTCCCACCTCCCAGTTACCCTGCACAACCACAAGTGTTTCGCAGCGTAGTCCACACGCCAGGTCCTGCTGACAGCAGACGCAGGGGGAGCACTCAGCACACCTACAATCAAAGCTCTGAGCGGCTGTTAAACAGCGGCCAGACAGAGAAGGATGCTGCGACTCTGAAAACCTCGCCCAAGATGACACAGAAAATACGTGACAGAAATAGACACAGAAATTGTATTTGAGACGTAACTCATTGGGTCAGCAGGACCCAACTGGAGGACTGATACTTCCACTCTTTGCAGTGGTGCTCAGCAACAGGACTAGGGGCAATGGGTATAAATTGAAACAGAAGAGGTTTCAGTTGAATATGAGGAAAAACTTCTTTACTCCGAGGGTGACAGAGCCCTGGAACAGCCCAGGGGGGCTGTGGAGTCTCCTTCTCTGGAGATATTCAAAGCCTGCCTGGATGAAGACCTGTGGAACATGCTCTAGGGAACCTGCTTTAGCAGGGGGGTGGGACTAGATGATCTCCCGAGGTCCCTTCCAACCCTTGCAATTCTGTGATTCCTCTGCCACAGACACTAAATATCACCTAACTTCAGCGACGAACAAGCAGAAGAAGGTACAGATAAGTCTCCTTCACTACACGATCCCGATTCACACCTTGAAAAACACGCATAGCAGGCACCAACCGTAGAAAGGGTCACGAACACAAGAAGTCATCATGCAGTTAAAGACCTTACCAGATCCTGTGCTCATACAGGGGATAAAACTCAGGTTACCATAGACAACTTCAACGTACCAAAAATGAAACGGCCAGTGTTTGCCTTTCCACCTCAGCGTTCTTTAACATACTTCTCTGCGTAATTTCCTACTTGTAAGACAGAAATGTTGTTACCTGGAACCATCCAGCCTTCTCTATGAAGGCTCAGAAGAAACAGGGCCTCAAAAGACCAGGTTGGACAGGGCTGTGAGCAACCTGATGTGGTTCAAGGTGTCCCTGCTCCTGCAGGGAGGTTGGGCTGAGTGACCTCTAGGGGTCCCTTCCAACCCAAAACATTCTATGATTCTATGAAAAGATCTCTACCCCAGCTGGTAAATTATCGCTATGAGACTGCCAGGCCGCTGTTGGGTTGTGTGCTTGCCCGGGCGCTCGCTCCGAGCCAGCTAACTTTGGTGCCGCCGGCCGCCCAGCTCTGGTAGCTCAGCACTTCTCACATGACAACTTAGTCTAATTGAGTGGGACAAATTATCTTACAATGGACTCTGTGCAACAGCAGCAAGACTAAATCTATACTCCGGCTAACTCTGAACACATAATTTAGCCATAAGAGACTAGCAGCGTCAGTGGTTTCCACAACCATCTGCGAAAAGCAAAAGAAAATTAAGTCTCAAGAAATTCTGCTTCCAGTTCCAGAAAGCAGCATAATATGTCCACAATACATGAGCTCAGAGGTAGAGGAACATTTTTCTTCTTGCACGGCCTATTGTATTTCTTTCTCGTATTGCCTCCGACTCCTTGCGCCATGATCCTGTGCTCCACGCTGCTGGTGGTGGGAACGCCGGGGAGGAGGTATCGCAGAATCACAGAATTGCAAGGGTTGGAAGGGACCTCGGGAGATCATTTAGTCCAACCCCCCTGCTAAAGCAGGTTCTCCTAGAACATGCTAGACAGGACTTCGTCCAGGCAGGCTTTGAGGTACATTGCCTGGCTCTCAGCAGGGAAGCTCTCATGCCCCTGCCCTCAAGCCCTACAGCCCAGTGCCTGCCAGTTAGGAACAATCACAAGAAAAGAAAAAAAAAAAATAAAAAAATCACGTTCTAGCATTTAAATTCATTATTGGCTTTTCTCCCACCATGAATTAGCCAGAGTCTAAACCATCTAGTTTTGTTATTTGATGCTAATCCTATTGGTAGAGCTACAGTTTCAGAGGATATCTAG
>JADKXX010010573.1:80000-95000 GCA_017310255.1 Butorides virescens
GAGGAAAATTCTGGATGGACAGACAAACAGATGGACACCCAGCCTCATGAATACCGCCCGGCTGCGCATCCAAACTACCAGCAATTTACCCCAGCAGTTCATTTTTCAAAGGCAATTAGTTTGCAGCGCGACTATTGACCAACCAACGCTTGTTTGCTCAAACGCTGGGGGGGAGTTACTGCTCCTCCACGCCACACCGGGCCGAGGACCGGGAGCTCCTGATTTCGGAGCATCCGTGCCCAGGACCGGCTCCTCTGAGCCGCTGCTTGGGGCTGGAGGGCGAAGGCTTGGGGCTGCGTCAACACCCAAGGATGCTGTACCGCTAACAGCGTGACAACCCCTGGCAGCCCAATTAATTCAGGCCGATGGCAACTCCGTGCGTTTGGGTTTTCTTTTCCCAATGCCTTATTTCTTCCCCCGGTTAACAAGCAAGAACGCGGCTCAGAAAAGCAGAAGGAATTTGCCCCCCAAAATTATTCGAAGGGGCCGCTGCTGAGGCGGCGGAGAAGCTGGTAGGAGCGGTTGGGAGGGCTGGGAGCGGGAGGCAGGGCGGCGGAGGCTGGAGCTACTTTTATTGCTATTGTTTGTCTACAAATCTCCCCATGCCAAACGACGATGCTGTCCAAAGCGAGCTGGTTGCTATTAATGACTCATGAGTACAATAATGCTGCCAGCCCCCTACTAGGTGTTTTGTCAATGTACTTAAATTTCTAAAGTCTCAAACTGTTGCTATTTGTTTCCATCCATCCCCCAGCACTTTGCACAAATGTCTGCGGAGTACCCCGGCTCCAAAACCCTTCACTCTCAGCGCTGACCTTTGTGCTCTGGAAACAATTACTCCTGGAAAGCCTGTCAATATCATTATTTTTACAAGAAATCAATACGCTTCACAAAGTTAATGGGGGATTCAGGCAGCAAGCGTTTACCTTCTTACTGTCAGTGGTGCAGCGGGCTGTGCTCTGGCACAGATGACAGATTCGCCTAGACACCGAGCAGACAGTAAGCAATGGGTGTAAAGGAAAAATAGGCTGCAAGCAGGCGTGGAAAACGTCAGCTTCTGCAGGCATCTATGCTCTAACGAGCCAAAGATGTCAGCCTCTTGTAGTGTCCACTCTGGAGCGAGCAAAGAATACAGGGAGCTAATGAAAGGGGGATTAGGGAACGCTTGCCACTTTACAAATAGAAATAAACCAGTTTGAAAAACGCCGGGGTAAATATCTGCGGGTTCCCGAGCGGGGGGGGGGGGGGCCTGGCAAGGCAGTTGCTGCCGCAAAAAAGCACGCGGAAAAATACGGTCTACCCATTCGGTCCGCAGGTTGAATTTACCCCCTTTGTTTCTTGGAGTTGAACTACAGTAGGAGAGAAGCAAATTTTGCTGCATTTAGCTCAAATCCCTCTACAGAGGTATAACGCCAGCCCAAGGTACTTTGTCTGCACTGAATTTAAGCCAAAAAAAAAAAAAAAAGTGACCGCCGTAACGTCTTTACTAGTGCAGATGCTACAGTTAGCTATTTTTATGCTGCCTAATAAAGGACTCGTGTTGTTATTTTAAGGGTATTTCTAAAATATTCAGGTGAGCTTTAACTCGGCTGTCTATTTTTCGAAGGTATAATAGAAAGGTCATCAAATCACGCAAACCACATTCCTAACGAGTGAAACGGAAAATATTTTTAAGGAGTTGCCCATGACAAAACCTGCACTCACAAGGATGCTTCGTTTGGGCAACCCTTCGAGCCCACTGCGAGACGACCTTATCGGACCGGGCTGTGCTCCCCATCCCCGCCACCCCGGTGGCTTGCGAGCTGCGCCTTGTCAGCAGCCCGGTGAGTGATGCGATCGTCCGGCAACGAGAGACGTGGTTTCGTAGCCGTATTTTTTCTATTGCCCCAGTTTCTACTCTTCTGCTGTTCGTTATCTGCGACGCAGGCTTGGCAGCGCCGCGGCTGGGAACAAGCCCTTCTCCTTGCGCAGCCCTGCCACAAAGCCAGCCCGCGGGATCGCCCGCTCCTGACGTCACTCATTTTCATAGCTGAAATCGAGTAAAAATCAAAGCACAAACGGCATCGTGCGCCCAGCGCCGGGCAGCGCTTTGAGAAAGCAGAAGGAATCGCAAGCGTGCCCGGCAGCCCGGTGCACCCCGCTTCCCCAGCCTCAAAGGGAAGGGCGAGATGACTTCACCACATGGCAGGGGTTAAAAATTACTCCGAAAATTTCTTCGGCTTCCCTGGCTGCTATCAACAGTTTGGAATTTACACTAGCGCTTTACATCATTACCCCAGTCGTTCACAGCTTTTTAAGGCTGTAATGCAAACCACATGCAGAACCAGGCCCTCCACGCCAGCAGCGGTGGGCTGGGTGGGATGGGAACCGGCTGGGAGGGGAAAACCAACAAACAGATCTCTTGTCTACAAAGCACAACTCAACACATTTTTCATGCATTGTGGGCTTCTCCAGAAGCAGCAAGCTGTTTAAAAAAAATACCTGGCCCAAATTGAGCATTTGCTTGACATGATGGAAAAGTGAGTGCTATTTTCTGTTATATTGCCCCTATTCTACATCGACAAGAATATTTTTTTTTTTTTTTTTGCTGTTCCCAACTGATTTCACAGTAGTGAACTCCGTTTATGAATTATCTGACACATTTCTTGCAATTCTTCTGACAACAGTGCTCAGTGGAAATTTCAAGGCACCTCTCTTCTGACAAGTAGAAATATCAATATTTGAATAAATTGTGGATTTTAAACTTCTCACTCTGATGCACCACAGCAAGGAAGACTGAATTTTTCTTTTACTGGGTCTAATCCCCTTGAGCCTAAAGGAAGAAATCTGTATGCAGCGTTTCATTACAAGAAAGCTGTACTGAGTGACATTTGAAGCACACATCTAAGTCGACCTGATGAAGTTTACTTCCTTCAAACAACAAATAGCAGCTTTGTATTATTTCCCCTTCTTGGGGGAAAAAAAAGCAAAAGCATGATGTCTGAGCAAAAAGCCGAAATGTTGATTCACAAATTGACAGGCCAATCTTTAAACAAATGTGTTTCTTGGGGGAAAAATGCAGCTTTGTTCAAGCTGAGCATTTTTCTTGTGCCTGACAGAAGCATTCCGGGGCTGATTAGAAGGAACTTGTTAGGGCTCCGTCTCAGACACTCTGACTCCACTTTTTAACAAGCATGCAAAGAAAACAACATAAAGATAACAAAACATTGTCATTACCATCTATGGGTTCTATTTGGGCCTTTTTTTTTTTCTTTTTTTTTTTCTTTTTTTTCCCCACGCTTACGCTCTGAAATTTCTCCCGGCTCATCTTGCACCCCAGCCACGCCAGCGCACCGGGTGTGCGGCATTTCGGGCCCCGATGTCCTGCCCTCACCCCGGGAGGTGCGGGGCTGCCCGGCGGGCAGGTGGAGCTCCCCTGCGCTCCCGGGCTCGCTGCCCAACACCCTGCAAGGTCTCTGGCTCTAAAATGGTGGCAGGCGGCAGCGCCGTCCCCCTGCCAGAGCCCTCTGCCCGCCCGCAAGGTGCTGGGTACCTGGCGAGACCCGCTCCGCTCCCCTGGAACGCTCACGGACGTTACCAAATAACCGCTTGATAAATCACTTATCATGGCTGCCAAGCGGTCCCAGGGCCGTCCTCGCGTTTCCCTGAGCTCTCCGTCCAGAGGATTTTGTGTGCCGAAGCCCGTTAGCAGGTCTCAGGTTGTCCTCCCGCAGCCAGGAGAAGAACAACAGTTATGAGGCTGTTCTTGATGGCTTTACCCACGAAAGTCTCCTTCCATCATAAAATAATTCTGCCTGAAGCGTATTGGAAAATTTGTCTGAGCAAAGACATCTATCTCACTGCGGGCTGCGGTGCGGGACGCTGGGCAATAGATGATTTCAATGAGATTTTCAATGGGGCAACAGATGCCCATTGCTCGGTTATGAGGAGCTACGCAATGCCGCTGTATTTACCCCCTCCAAAACTCTTAGCAGCACTAATTAGTTGAACAGTATCCAAGTTGAAATAAAACAAGAGGGAAAAAGTATGAAGATCTGGTTAGAAAGATTTCTCCCCACGCGATGCTCGCTGTCAGCCCCGACTGTTGGGTGAGGATACCCAGAGATCACGGACGCTCTGCAGAAGAAGGAGCCGTTCACTGAAGGGACAACGACACAGAGACTGCCAAGGGATCAGGCCTACAAAAACATTTTAATCCAGAACATTTTGCTGCAGTCATCTGCTACCTGGTACACACTGATGGAGGTAAGAAATCTGCCCAAAAAATCTCCTATGGAAAGCAAAGGCAGCTTTGAGGGATGCTTAATGAAGTAGGACAGCAGATAGAACTACTAAACAGAATAACATGGCCCAAATCCGTGTGGTGGCCCCGTCATGGTGCTTGTGTTTGGTCCTGGGTTGCTGTAAGGCGAGCAGACCGCGGGGACAGGGATGGTAATACGTGGGTTGGAAAGAGGGAGGCGTGGAGGGAGAGCTGGGTCCAGGACCAGCAAGGAAAGAGGGAGGCGTGGAGGGAGATTTGGGTCCAGGACCAGCAAGGACCGCTCGCGTAGGGCACGGGGCGGCAGAGCTGCTGGGCTGCAGAAGATGCGCACGGGCAAGAAGGAGCCAGGTCGGGGCAGATGCCGGGGTTGCAGGCACCAGTGGCGGATAGGAAGGCTGAACCATGGGGAAAGATACAGGAGAGGAATTTGGTTTTGAGGAAGCATGTCAGCCCAGAGCAGCCACCCGAGGCCGTGCAGGAGGATTCCTCCAGACACGGCCGCCGGTGAGCGCCCAGGGCAGGACCTCCCACAGGAACACCGCGAAGAATGAAGAGTGCGACCAAATGGCAGCCCTGGTCCCAGCCGCGAGGGAAACCTGTCACCCCCTCATCTGAAACCCTGCCGTTACAACTGGAATATTTGCGGGAATACCTGAGCTATAAAAGCTTGTTTCAGATGGGGGGGGGGGGGGGGGGGGCTGGGGGGGGGATTCAGCTCATGTCTTCTGCCTGAAAATTGGCATGAGCGTTTCCTGGCGGAGCGGGGCAGGTCCGGTGGTGCCGCTGCAAATGAAGAATGACGCTACGGGGAATGTCTCGGTACATCCGTTACCCCCGCGCTCTGCTCAGCAGACCTCGGGTTTCGTCCCTAAAGTGGCACTGGGCCAGCCTAACACTGATCTATCTCTGCAGATGTAAGATAATCTTTAATATAAAAAAAAAAAAAAAAAAAAGCCCAAACCTTGAGTGCTCTACCCCTGCGATTTTTTTTAATTTTTTTTTATTTTTTTTAATTTTAAAATGAGAACGCAAACCAGTGCCTATGCACTGTATGGTTCCAAAATCCTCAATGCTATTGGATTTGTTAGGCTTCCATTAATTTTTATTTTCCCTGTCACACAGTTCATCTGACCTTATTCAGTTATACAGTTCTGTTGAATGAGAGGGCTGATAAAGTACTGGTGTTTTGCATGTGCCTCTCTTTCCAGGAACACTCTCTTGAATGTTTCTGATAACTTCAAGTTAGGGTAAAACGTTTAGAGTCATCTGCAGGAAGTTTATACTATCTATCAGCCTGCAGATTTTTTTTCTGTACCTTTCTGCCAGGTTTCCATTAAGATTTATGTTATTGAAACAATATTGTTGCTTTAAAACCATGTCTTTAGGCACTCACACACCGGTTTATGAATATAACGCAAACCATCATGTTCTTTTTTCCTTAAATCAGTGCAAATATTTGCGTATTTTTACCCTTTTCTTTCACATCTCCCCTTTTCTCCCACATCTCCCCTTTTCTCCCCATTGCATACACACACACAAGACAGAAAAAAAAACCCAACACCTTCTCCACTCATGCGATGGGAATGGGACCAGGTTCCCCGTGAAGAGAAAATGCTCTTTTATCCACTCTGGATCCTATGCTGAGGAGAGCAGCCACAATCCAGCTCACCAAAACCACCTCAGAAGGCACAGGTTGTTTCCAGGAAAATAGAAAAGCAAGGCTGCCCTGCCGAGCACGCCACCCCCGGCGCTCGGTTCTAGCTGAAGCTGTGTATGTTTATGGAGACCCATTACGAAATGTAACAAAGATTTGCTTTGGAGGGGAAAAATTTACAGATAATTGA
Source organism: Butorides virescens (assembly GCA_017310255.1). Taxonomy (NCBI): domain Eukaryota; kingdom Metazoa; phylum Chordata; class Aves; order Pelecaniformes; family Ardeidae; genus Butorides; species Butorides virescens. The sequence continues at coordinate 86,109 of JADKXX010010573.1, forward strand.
AGTGAGAAATGGGTCTTTTTTTCTCCCAGCCTTATGAAAGACAGTAAAACTCGTGTAAAATCAGTGTAACTTAATTGACTTTCCAATGCTAATTTATGCTAATGGAGGTTCTGGTCCATAGTTTTCACCTGGGAACTCAATAGCAATGAGTGATGGCTCCAATTAGTCATTATAATTGTGAGTTGCTAAAGCTAATATTAGTAGAACTGCATGACATTCTGGGTATCTCCCCAAACTTTTCTGATAATAAGCACTGTTCCACACAGCTGGATCATATTTAGCTGCAAATGTGTCTCAGCTGGGTTTTGTAGTCTTTTGGGTCATCTACGAGCATTTGTAGGGTGGTGTCCTTTAAGAAAACCCACCGGTAAGTACCCACACCTCTGGCCCAATGGTAGATACAGCCAGACGAATACTTGATGGTTCCTCCCCACGTTAGGCAACGGTTTAATATCCAGACGTATAGCAAATGGCTCACTGGATATTTTATCCAATGAGATCCGTGTTGTATAACTGATACAGGACAAATTCTTTCAGTCAGCACCCGCAACCAACCTACTGTCCTTCCTCATCGGTGGTTTAGTTTGGGCTTGAAGAGCAAGCTTTGTTAGGTACAGTCAAGACTCGCAGTGGTTTACAGTAAGGTCCCTGCCCTCTCTAGTGGAAACTCTGAGGCCTCTGAGGTTGTGGAACAACTTCAAGTATGCTAAAGGAATTCAAATACTTTCATCCAAATGAACAAAAATCAACAAATTAAGGTATTTTCCCCTCTTGATTAGTTTGATACGAAATTTTACATTGTCCGTCAATGTTTGCGTTCTGCAATGATGAGAATTTCAAATTAAAAACACTCAAATGTATTCATAAGACCCCGTTTAACAGATAAGTTCAACAGATGAGTAAGTAACAGGTGGAAAGGCTGGCACCCGGTCTGAGGCAGGATTTCTGGGACAGATAAATGTCCCTCGATATTTGTAAGACTCAGCAGCGAAGAAGCTGATAATGGTTTGATGACAGGCATGAGATGTGATCTGCAACTTTAGCTTTCCAAAGCGCTCTTTCCGTTGAGATGGTTGGGATGGTTGCTGCCGATTCAGGACGGCTGCACACTCAGGCAGGCATTGCTGCGCTCCTTCCCGCACACGTGGCGTTCTGATGGCTTCTTTTCACACCAGGCTTAAAAAGAGGTCCGAACTAATCATTCCAGTATGATTTCTTCATTAACTAGAATTAAGCCTTGGCATGATTTTAAAGGAGGCATCTTTGGAAAGGTGCTTTGTTCTAACTTGTTTATCCTTTTTAATAAATTCCCCGCTAGAAAAATGTGCTTCCCTTCGACATGAAGGGATGGAAAATGTGTGAAGCGTATGCACCAACTGTACATATTTTAGGGACATAGTTTAGTGGTGGGATGTCAGGGTTAGGTTAAAGGTTGGACTTGATAATCTTAAAAGTCTTTTCCAACCAAAGCAATTCTATGATTTTTTTTTTTTTTTGCATAGAGCTCAGCGTTACCACCATTCACTGCTGAAAGCAGAACTCAATGGAAGAGGGCTTTACACCGCAGTGGACAAAACAAGTAAGTGAATTTCATCCTTTATGCAAGACTCCAAAGTGAGTATGGCACACATTACTACAAACTAGCACGGTTTTCAAGCCACCGTCTCCACAGATAGCAACAGGCATCTCGCTTTCACGAGTGAGAACCTGTCCAGGGAGTTTAATTAAGGTACGGAAAGTAGAAAAGAGAGAATCGACTTCCGCTCATTTGAAATAATTTGCTGAAAGACTGGGTTTTTTTAGTTCAAGCTGCAGCAAATTTAGCTTCTCTCGTGAACACAACCACCACTGGCTCATGAGCACAGCACCTGTGCTGGCTGTCCCAGCAGGCAGAGGCAGGCCAGGCCATGCTTCCAATGACCTTGGCCATTTGGCGGTTGGGCGTGAGCAGCCAAGCGCCCGAGCTGGATGCAAGACTTCCCTCCCTCTCTGAAGTCAAACTGTGCCACTCTGGGCATTCCTCCTCGGCAGCATTAGCCCAGGACAGTGTTTTCTGTCCTTTAGGAAGAGTCATGTACAACTTCATCAAATGCTTCAGTCTCATCCTCTGTCCTTCACCTGTGATGAAGTTTCATAAAGGACTTCAGAATGTCTCTGCTTCTAACTAATAGGATCGTTGTTCAAAACAAAATCTAAGGCTAAAACCGAAAGACAGAGCCTAGATTCATTAATCATGCCTTTAGAAATAACAGCTGAAGGACAGATCTGCCCAAGAAACAACCTGCTTGCTTAAGGTGGAAACCAAGGGCTGCACTGGGTATCTCCTACAGAAGTTCGTACCGCACAGGCTACAAGAAAGAGCAGGCTACGTACTTAGTTTGTTTTGAGATGACGTATTAATACAAATAATAAAACAAATAACACTACAAAGTAAATAACAGAAATCAAAGTAGAGAACAGAAATCGTGATATTGATCATTTCAGGGGACCTGTTGTTTTTGCAGGGCAGAAGAACACAACAAGGAGACGGTGTTACACGCGCAACTTATCTGCAGGTTATTATTTACAGGCACTTTTATAGAGCAATGGAAGAGGAACCGATTTCCTTCTCAGAGAGCTGTTTTGGAAGCAGTTGTATTGGCTTCAGGAAAAAAAAATTGATGGGAGGATGCTCAGGGTCTTCCACAGTAAGGGGCACTCTGAAATTACCTAGGGCTTTCTCTAGGGTTGTTCCATTATGTCAGAAGTATTTATAGTGCCAGAAAACTGTACGCCACCAGTGGAAAATGTAGCAATGAAATTCTTCGAGAAAGGACAAGAAAGAATGACAAAGTAGAGCGGAACAATAGTAGGCATCTGCCACAAACCGCTTGATTTGGAGAAGAACAAGAATGTTCCGTCTCACAGCACACTGTAACGGGAGAAGACTTTTAACCACTGTAAGATCTGCAGAAGAAGAGGTACAACTAAGTGTTAAGGTTCTTCATTTTTACAGAGGATAATTTTATGTGGCTAGAAATAAGGATTTAATTTTAGTCCGCAAGGACGTTTTCCCTGGAAAGCATTAACAATAAGAAAAGAGAAGGTTCTATTCTTAGCTTATTTTGGCAACTAATCCAATTAGCAACAGTAGTTGATTGGATAGCCAACCAACTGAAATGAACTTGCCTATAAATCTTATCGTTTAATAACTTCAGCAACTTCCTTGCATTTGTTTTTTCTCTGTCTTTTTTAGAATTCATGGTTTCCTGGTTACCTCCCCGTATTGGAGACCCTCTGTAGCTCTTTTTTGTTTCTCCTATCTGCCTGCTGGCAATGTGTGACGCTGGTGTCACCTTCTATTAGGAACAGGGTACTTAGTGGAATGGGAGAACAGATAGCCCAGGACCTTTTTGATGGGAACCACTCCTATTCATCATTTCTTGTTCCCCTTCCAGCTGTTGGTCCTCTCACTTGATACAACTTCGCTGCCTCTCCCCTTTGCTTCTTCTCAGCTCCCTTCCTTCTGCTATTTTTCATCCATTACCCCCAGCCCAGACTCAATTCCTCTCCATCTTCCTTTCCAGCTTTGTGAAAACAATTCTTTTCCCATCTTGATCCTTCCTTAAAGGATGTGTACCTGCTACGTAGTCCTTCCTACTCTTCTTGAATGCTCAGACTAAACAACAAGGTGTCGGAGCAGTTTTTTCTTCAACAGGCCCTCAACTAGGGAGAAACTAATTAATTAGCTGAGAGAGTTTCTCTGGGAGCCAGAGCAGAGGAATGCGTTCCCACTAGGCTCTCCTACTCCGCGTTTTAGATAGCGTGCAAGGTTCCCCAGCCTTATCACTCCCCTGCTGTAAACAAATAAATAGCTGTTAAATTTTAGGGGTCGTTTTCCTTGGTAGCAGTCCACAGCTAAGTTAGATAAGGTCTCTGCAGAGGATTTCAACGTTTCAAAGCCATGGATGTTCCATGGGCGTAGGAAAATGATATCTAGGTTTTTCTGAAGAACTTAGAAAGTTGCATGAAGGGCTGTATATTACACCCTTACCATCCACTCTTAGATACGGTGTAATTACGTACTACTTTTGTTACAAGACCATTCCTCATATAGTTGAAATGAAGGATTAATTGAAGATTTTTTAAATCAACCCCCTCATAACGTACTGATAATGTTAAAAATTGGGAAAAGGATAAGTCAGGAGCTTGAAAGAAAGATGGCTACGGTAATTAGCTCCCCTCTGTGTGACACTTTAACCCTCCCTCTGCTGGTAATTCTAGCCAGGTCCACTTACACCAAAATTTTTATAGGTGTTGATTAATTCTGCATGACTCATTTTTTGGTGCCTGACTTGCAACCCCAGACTACGATTTGTGCATATTGCTACAACCAAAGTCGATGATAGCTGTGTTTTGGACATACAAATACATATTATGTATGTTTGTACCTACATAAACGTACACAATGTACGTACATTGTAGATAATGCACGTACATATGTACATACATGTCCATACATGTACATACATGCCACCCAGGCTATGGAAAATCAGATCCTAGACTTCTGTGCAGCACTTACAGATACACTTAGCTACTTCATTATTAATTCCTCTGTGCTTCAGTTTCCCATTTCTGAAGCAGGGATACTTCATGTGACAAGGACGTGGTAGCAGTGAGTTTCTGTCACAGACCTACACAACAGGATGAGCTCTGCAAGGCGGCTCAGGGAGAAATTTTGGAGGGTTTTAGTTTTTTTTTTTTTTGAGGCGAGCCTTGAATAGCACTCAATAACTAAGGCATAAGAGGACCACACACTGAACAATGACGGAAAAAAATACTGCAGGGTACTGAGCGAGTAGGGATGGTGTGGGGGGCAAAGTCCTGTTTCTGATTATGGAACTAAACCCAATATCCTACCGCACACGCGCAGGGAGTCCACCCAAAGCTTGCAGGGGTTACCTTTATTACAGCATTTTTGTTTGATTCCTTTACTTCTGAATGCTCGCCTTTGCAACCTTAAGAACATTCTTTTAACGTAATTGTTTATATGCTAAAAAGAAAAAGACAAGAGAGAAACTAGGCCCATTAGTAAGCGAGGAAAAGAATAAGATTAACAACAATTCAGAAATAACTAGAACTGATTCTACACTGGGGATCTGCCCCAGTTACAGCCTTCAGTGGCCACTCACCAGCGCACCACCACCAGCACAAATCCATAAAGCAAACAAGAAACTCTACTGCAACTGTAGTCTGCAGTGCATCAAGCCATTTAGTTTTTAATTTCTATTTACGTTTTGTCTGCCAAAATTTGTATTTTGGGCGGGAGGTAGGATGTATCGGCGCTCCCAAGTGCCCGAAATTCTCACTGAGAAGGCCAAAACGAGGAAGTTCTGCTTTTTGCAGGAGAAAAATTGTACAGATAAGACAGATGTGTATAAGCAGCCATCCAAAGGTAATGCATGCAGAGTGGCTAGGATGGATATGCAGGCCGTATGCGTTATTTAGTGAAGTGTACGTGCAGCCAACAGCTATTTTGGAAGTTGTGAAGAAGTGTGGTGGTGGTAGGAAAGTTAGCGCAAGGTGAGGAAGATTCCTGATGAAGGATTAAAGCAGCTCACAGGTGTTCACTCGGCTCAGCGACAAACGAGAAGGTGTCTGTAACAAATATCTAAAAGAAAATAAAGCAGCAGTGGCTACACGGTGTGGTAAGTAGGTGTTACAAGAGAAGGACGAAAGGAGAAAAGAAGAAAGGAAGAAAAAGTAGAGAAAGATGCAAGAAAATGCTTTGACAGGGAGCTGCCCAGGCCATGAAGCAGTCGCAGAAGGGAGATGTGATGCTTAAGACACCCAAAATTGGGCTGCACCAAACCCCAGAAAAATGTGCAAGCCAGAGCTGCTTGGAAGGGATCCCATGGCGAGGCCACCGGGTGCCAGCACCCACCAGCTCTTCCATCGCCCTCTTCCACACAACGCAAGCCCACGTTTCCACGTGGCTGCCAGAGCATGGGCATAGGGCTGCGGCTGGGCAAGGGTCAGGGGGGCTGGATCATACCAGGGGTGACAATGGAAGACAGAAAAGGGTTGAGGTCGATACAGATGCTGGGATCCACTGGACGGACTATGGGACAACACCTTTGTTCGTCAACAGCAATGTATTTCTGGTAAAACCAGAAGGCTCAGCAAGGATAAGGGTTTCACAGTTTGAGTTCTGAAAAAATCTCCCAATGAAGACAGACTCTGACATAAAAAATCCAAAAATATAACTAAGATGGAGAGTCAATGAGCAACACCACAGAGCAACACCTTCCACCATGGAGGTGGAAGAGGTGAAGGAGCAGGACAGGAGAGAGCAAGCAGAAAGCACAGCAGGGTTCCAGTTCTTCTTCTCAGAAGCAGCTCTGCAAGACCTCCCCTTCCCAGGGGTCCGTGTAGTACCACTCCTCCCACTTTCTATTCTTCTGGATGCCAGAGGCAGAAACACATACTCTAGAATCTGCGTCTACAACCACTGCTTGCAGATCAAATTATTCCTTTGCACACCATAGGAATAATGAGGAAGCCAGCATTCTTTCTTGGCTTATTCTCCGTTTGGCATGGATCTGCATCTTGCTGTAAACATAGTGATATGAATAAGGAGAGACAACTGAAAGAGAACAAATTAATGTTTTTAGAGTTTACATCCAGGAAAAGGGATTTTCATCTCCTGTACATGAGGAAGAATGCAAGAAGCTGCCCTTAAAATTCACACTAGCTGACGATGGCTGTTGGCATCACGGGTACAGCTGACGCGCCAATGAAAAAGGTAAGGCAAAGGCTTGGTAGGATTAAATATGATGAGTAAATTGCAAGGGCCGTGAGCACGAGGCACGCCATTTGTATTTCACACGAGGGGTAAGGCAGAGCCTGTGATGGCTCATACGGTCAGAACAAGAGGGGAGCGAAGATTCCCACTGCCTTTTGAGGCAGAAAAGGGTGAGAAGGATAAAGAAGGGAGATTGCTGAAAGCCTGAGTCCCAGGATAAGGATTTTTTCCTTTAATGAAAGGAAAAAAAAAATAAAGATGGTATTGTGGGAGAAGAACTTGTCTATGGCTTGAAAGCGATGTATTCAAAGACATCCCCGCCACCGTGACACTCATGACAGAGACCGGTTACGGCATCAGCGACACCGTCCGAAGCTTTTGAAGCTGATGTTAGCTTTTGCTCACATTTAGTTCAAGTTTAGTGCAAACCTTCTGAAAGAGAGATTCAAAAGAGAGACTGAGGTATAGGTCTGCAGAGAAAAACAAGTCAGGAGCTGAGTGACAGCCCTGTAAATCTCTTCACAAGCTGGTAGCTGTAGCTCTTTGGGTGAAGGAGACCACATGCAAAAAGGAGAAAACGGGACCAAACCCAAACGAAGCTTTATGAAGAGGAAGGAAGACAAAGGAGAAGAGTCAGCACAAAAGACAAAATGCTGGAGACTAAGGATGGAGAAGATCGCTAAAAGAAGCCTATGACTGGCCAGGACAAAACTGAAAAGGAGTTGGATGACCATGGTGGTAGAAAGTCAAAAGACTGCTAAAATGTTAAGAGTGGAACAAAGATAACAAAGTCAAGAGTGAAGGAAGAGAACAAATGGCAAAATACTGAAGCACAGGTACGCTGGGCAGAAGAAGAGATGGAGAATGAGGGGATGTGGAGGAAGGCATGGTCACACAGGGCCACACGTGGAGCAGAAGCTCCTGGAGTTGGCAGGCTCTTTTTTTTTTAAAAGTGCATTAAAAATTTTAAGAAAGGAGGGGAAGAGAAGAAGGAATGCAGTCGAGCAAAGTGAATGGAAGAAACAGTAAGAAGCACAAGAAAACAAATGTAAGGAATAAATAAATAGAGATAACTCTCAGCTCCAGCACCGCTGCAGCAATGGGACTAAGAGGAACGGGCCTCGGTAGACGTTAGTAAGATCACTTTTTTTCCCCTCCAGCGCTACTGCAGTTATCGTACAATTAGCAATGTAATTTCTTAGGATACATATAACTATGTAATGTAGCAAAATATGATTTGAGGACTGGATTGAATACTGAGATTTCTAATTGCAGTATACTTAGGCTTAGAATAATAGCAATCAGAATATTTCTGTGCTTCTGGCACTTCTTTCAGAAGACACTACACTGGAGTTTCACAGCCCTTGTTTCAACTTCCACCCCGTTGTCTCCTCTACTGAGCGCCACCAGGGCCACCTCCCGCTCGTCCCACTGGGAAGGGGGACGCAGAAGCTGCCACTTAGGGACTGCTTGGCCTAACTCATTTCAAAATCAAAAGGGCTTCCAAGGCACTTATTTGTCACATTCTGGGTTTACTAGGAATCATAGAATCATAGTTCAGGTTGGAAAGGCCCTTTAAGATCATCAAGTCCAACCATTACCCAAACCCTGCCACCCCACCACTAAACCCTGTCCAACACTTCCACAGCATTAAAGTTCTGAAATTTCCTACAACACATGGTAACAAAATCACTGCAAAGAAAAAAATATGAACTTGGATAAAAATAAATAATTGTGCTTCGCTCAGCAGAATCAGTGGTCCAAATTGCAGTTTATGAATGTTATAGTTTGCCTGCTTAAATATATCCATATACGTTATTTATTTTTTTACAAAACTTAAAGAAAATCCCTCCTTCTAGGAAGGCTGCCCTACATTGCCCTGATTTCCATGCATGCCACCCTGATGACTTCACTCCCTCCTCCCCTCCAGATTCAATAGGTGTAACCAAAAGCAGAGCTGACCCAGGGTATAACTTACAAAGCCCGGCACCGCCCGCTCCCCATTAGCCGCCGAGAACGAACAACCCTTCAAGTTTGGGGAGCAATTAAAAAGCGCTTGCACCTACAGCCAAGGCAACACCTCGACACACTTAGGCTGGTCCTTTTTT
>JADKXX010010573.1:97500-100000 GCA_017310255.1 Butorides virescens
TAGGGAAGTGACCCAGTAGTCCTCACGCTAAGGAGAGATAACGCTCAATTCCCTGCAGTGTCTGCATCTGATAACCCAATTATCCCCAGCCCAGTTTTTCAAAGTCCCTTTGAACCTGTGACCCACCCCAAACAAAATGTGTTTGTGTTGTCCTTAACTGCTAAATCTGGAACAACAACGGACTTGCGCAACAGTTACCAGCTCCTGTATTTCCTTAAGGTCTGCAGCACTTATGCTGAAATCAATCCAGCGTATTACTCTTAAATGTGGTATTTTTTAATCTGAAAAGTTGAATGGTGAAAGGAATTAAAATACGCTCTTTACGATTAAACCCCTTCTTATTCAGCCAGTAGAAACGCACAAAGCCAGGAAAAACTCTGCTAGAGCATTTAACATAAGTTAAAAGTGACACTGCTGTTATGCAGCAAATGTTGGTCCAGCTGCTCTTTTTATTTATTAAATAGCACATTTATTTTGGACAAACGCATCTATTTTGCTACCTACTTCTTGGCAGAATTTATTCCAGTCATACAGAAATATATTTAAACCCCATTTTGTTCTGGAAGTGGTAGTTTTTGCTGGGAGAAAACTTTCAGCCCCTTACTGAAAAGCAGGGCTTCTCCAAGGCTGCTATTGCTGCGGCCATTACCAGACAACACGACCCGCCCTTACATTTATTCTTCTATTTTCCTATCGCCTACTTCATCTTAAATAAAAACAGGGTTGTCCACATTTTTGTGTACGTGTGTACGTCACGCTGTTGTCCAGAGGAGTACACAGGTACAGACAGAATTTATACCTGCAGTTAATTAAGGCTGCGATGATTCGGGAGCTCAAATGACGTCATGCCAAAACAGAAGCATCTTTCCACGATCAGAACCCAGGAGAGTCAAGTAATCTGAAAATTATACTGCAGGCATCATAGGTAATCAGTAGGCTAGTTTAACACAACAGGGCAAATTAGGGGAGAGTTATTTGTGCTGACTAGAAGCTCTCCTGAAATCACAGAAAAAGGCAACGGGAAACGCAAGGTGGACGCATCACGGCCCAACGCGCAAAGAGCTGGGGCAGAAAGACGACGAGGAGGTGATCGCCGTTTCCCATTTCGTCAGTCAAAATTATTCTGAAGTTTAAATGACACATTAAAGGGGGTGTTTTAATGCTTAAGTTGGGCATAGATATTACTTAGTGTAAATTATATTGGAAAAAAAAAAAACCCCAAATAGCTGCACTTCATTTCAATAAACACGCGTGCATTGGATGACCCACACAGACATGCTAGCACACAAAATAAAATTTTATATTACCTTCAGAAGCCGGATCAATTGTTAATTCTACCATATGTTCAAGCATATTCTGTTACATTACTGTCTTTAGAAAAGCTCGCGGAATAGGAGGGAATGTGTGAAAACATGCATGCTGTGCCAGTAAGTAGTTATTTTATGTTTGTAATTTTAGTTTTACTGACTTTGGGCCTAATCCAGTACGGAGAGCCACAGCAACGCTAGACTCGCACTCCTTCATTAGAGCCACTGCGAAGCACTTTGGGGTTACGCGGGCTGTTTGGCATGGAGGAAATCCAACATTTGCCGCAGGGACGTGCATCTCCCGGGGGGCTGGCAGGCGCGGGAGGGTGAGGGGAGGGCTGGTGGGACATGCAGGTCTCCTGGGGTCTGCTGGTGGCCTCCCCACGCCCTCCTAAATGCGCAGCGCCTCTCAGAGCAGATGTTTGGCCGTGGCCCAAGCTGAATTTTTTCTATGGTTGGATTCGATGATCTTAAGGGTCTTTTCCAACCTAAATGATTCTATGATTCTAGCTTGACCAACAACATTCAGCAACCACCGCCAGAGGCGACACCACGCGGTGCTTCCAAGGGTTACGTTAATGTAAAATAAAATTGCGTTATTGTTGGGCTAGTGGTCTGTTAGTGAAGGTGCACGTGATAACCAGACGCAGGGCTGATCGTACACGGGCGCGTGTAAGAGCCCACACTGTGGCTGTCCATAAGCCCCTCTTCCTCATCGGCTGGGGACAGTCAACCCGGCCAGCTTGCGAGGACAGAGCACCCCAGCACTGCCCACAGCTGCTCCCAGAGGTTGTGCCCCTGCTGGGGTCTCCTGGCACAAGCCCGGCTCCCTTCTCCCAGGAAACCCTTTATGCCCCACCACACTGAAGACCTACCTCTACCCCCAGCCACACCTGATGAGCCCAGCACATGACCCGGGAAAGGTGAGCTGGCCACGACGGTGACCAAAACCCTCTCCCCCACCCAGGAAAGCCAGTTCTGGACACTTCAACCCAATGAAGTTGAGGACAGATTTTTTTTAATAGGGTCTGTTGTGATAGGACAAGGGGTGACGGTTTTAAACTACCAGAGGGTAGATTCAGACTGCATCTAAGGCAGAAATTCTTTCCAGTGAGGGTGGTGAAACCCTGGCAGGGGTTGCCCAGAGAGGGGGTGGAGGCCCCATCCCTGGGACCATTCCAGGCCAGGTTGGA
>JADKXX010010573.1:105000-111530 GCA_017310255.1 Butorides virescens
TTTTTCCCCCCCCTCCTGAAAAGCATTTTCCCAAACACATCCCACCTTTCCCTGGGGCCTCCTGCTAGCCAAGGACCAGTGCACATACTGTATCTGGGCGGTAACAGATGACTTCTGTCCACTGGCCAGATCAGTGCCCAGTGACCTCCAATTGTTGGGAGTAGCACCATGTCCAATCCAATCCCCCCCTTGCTTCCTAACCCAATCTTTCTTATGTCAAAGGACAAATTGCTTCATTCAGAAAATGGAAATAGATGGAGGGAGCTCACTTTGGCAGCATTTCCAATAACCAAATATCATGAAAGAAATGACATAAGAGATCCCACTAAGGGACCACAATATCCAAGCATATTGATCTGATTTACAAACCTTTTCTAATGCGAAACAAATGCTGTGGGTGTGAATTCATACTTAACCATAAAAACCCTTGCATTACTCTGTCTCTTATTAAATACCACATATAACTCTCAGCAGGTTTTATGTTGTGTTTTACTGTCAGGACTGGTTAAAGCTGGCCTAACATTTTGTTTGGCAATTAAGAAAATTTGTAGTTTAATTTATTAAACCAAAAGCAAAAAAAAAACCAAACCAACTACACAGAGCACAATTACTTTCGTTTTATACCGTAGCTCAATCTACCTTCTCTTCTAATTATTTATAATCACTCTGGTTTACATCTGAATCTCCATTATTCCAAAGTTACGTGGTTTGGAAAACAGCTGTCAGTCACTGAAGGGGAAGGTACGGAAGTAAACTCCAATAGTTAAAGAAATGTTGCTAAAGAGAAGAGGGATCTGTTCCAATGCCGGGATACACAGAGGATGAGCGCGTACGAACACCACCCGGAGAAAAACTTGAGATAGCTACAAATCAAAGAAGGTAAAATTGCCAATGGATTTCTGGAAGTACTTGAAGCAGGAAACTCCCATAACAAAACCGCAGTTATTCAGGATTAGGGGGGGGAACAAAAAAAGGAGAGAAAAAAAATCCCTAGAATTATTTATGGCATTTTTCACAGACATCAGACAAGACCCAAGCTAGGGCATCTCCCCAGGTCTGAAGTCAATCTCCAATGGAAAGAAACGAAGTTTTGTCGGTGCTTTTTCCTACCGTTGACTTTCCCTCGTCCGGGTGAAGCCGGGCGACCATCAAACCGCCGGCCATGACCCGCTCGAGGAAATAAGGCCGGGTGAGAACTGCGAAATCACTCCCCACGTTTCTTTACACCTTCAGCTATTCCCAACCGTTATTTGTTTCCAAGAGCAGAGAGCCCAGCTTAAGTTCCCTTCTCAGGTACCCACGATAGATACGTATGTCGCGTAATAACCCTGTTTGGATTAGCGAGAGGAAGCTCGCTGCCCACCAGCATCTCGTGAACCGCAGAAGAACTGCACAAACATCAAGAGGAAATCCTAATCAAATTTGGATTGGTAAAGAGCATTCCTGACAATCCACACAATACCAAGACCAATTCAATTTTATTGGTTGTTATGCAAAAGAAAGGGCACTCACATCTATCCTTTGTGTATTAATAACCTCGCTCAAACGAGAGGATTGCAAATTTATTCTTTTTTTTTTTTTTTTTTTTTTGATTGGGGTTTTTTGATAGGTCTCGTTGTTTGCTTTCTAACTAAACCCAATGTTCTGCGCAGCCACAGCTCCGGGAAGCAAACCGAGCGTTTGTTTAAGATTTTCAGGAGTGAATTCACCTTTTACATGAGCGCGCCGCGTCCCTACGTGCTGTCAAATTAACTTCTTCCAGCGCACGCGTCTCACGGTAAAATGAATTCATCCTAAAAGCCAGGCTGGGCTTTTGCTTTTTAGTAAGTCCTTCAGCTTGCGGATGAGTTTTTGTTCCGATATCCTCTAATTTTATTTTTTTTTTTTTTTTTTTTTTTTTTTTTTTTTTAAAGAAACTTTTGCAAAGTGCCGCAGGAGTTTTGCGTGGAAGTCCTTGTTTGTGTTCCGACTTTCTCAAAGCCTCCTTAAACACTGCCGGAGGATTAGGCCAGGTTTCTTTATTTCCTTTCCTACTATTTCTTTATCATTAAGGCCAAGGAGTTTTTAGTCAAGCAGAATCCCGCTAATCGCTTGCCCCAGCCCCCATGGCTTTGTTTCTGTCAAAATAGCTCCTTTCAGCGGCAGCGCGGAGCGAGCTGTCTGGGCAAATGAACTGCTCTTTCTCACCAGATGTGTAACCGTGTTTCGTCTTTCACGAGAGACAAGCTGGAGCCGACTCCTTCCGCTAGCTGGGCCTATGCTACATGTCTTACAACAACACAAATGTAAGCCCCTTCCTTTCCACACATGTTAAACTCATTTCCTAGTGAATTATTGGGAAAACACAACGCTATCCTTACCGCTGCGTTCAGATGCTGCAGTTTACTCTCTGCACTCCTGGCACCGCCGCCATGCGATGATGGGCTCTGTATAATTTTCTGGCTGCGAAACTTTTGCTGAAAGTATCACGGATTTCTTTTTTTTTTTTTTTTCTTTTTCTTTCTTTTTTTTTTCATAATTTGCCTCCAGCCTCAACATACCAGAATCTCCAAACCCTACGCCACAAATACCTTCCCCCTTCTACCTAACAAATGCTATTTACGCTCTGGATTTTTTCCATCCCTGAGAAATAAGGAGAGTTTGTTCAATAACAAAATAAAACCTCGAACTGAGCCAGCCGTATTCTGTTTCAGCTGAGCTGATATAGCAAGGACCCAGCGAGTTTTCTTCGGCTCGGAACGTTAACGAACCAAAACAGTTAACAGAAAAGCCAAATCGCTGCCTCTCGTAAAACCCAGAGTACCCCTCAGCCTGTAAAACTCCCCGGCTTTCAGATTTGTTTCAAAAGCCCAGTTACATCTTTATTTTAACGGGGCATTAATAATGCCAGTATAACGTCGCATTATATCCAGTTTTGGCCACAAACATTTTTGCGAGATTTGCTGTTAAGATAAACAAACAAGAGGAGCTTGTCCGCTGGCAGCTTGACCCGCGTGAATGGGTTTCATTTTCCTGGAGCGCGAGCTGCGGCGGGGCTGCCAAGCGCAGGTTGAGCTCCCGGGTCCCCTTCCCCTCGCCCCGCGTGTCAATCACCCCCTGGCATCCCCGGTGACAATTTCCATCCTCCCAGCCTGGAATTTCCACCTCCTCCAGCCCGGCAAAGCGCTCCCCCGGCCCTCCGAGTAACCCAACACTGCCGCGCCAGGGCTGCTCCTACCCCCCGGGCCCCCCCCCCCCAAATATCTGCGCCTTAGAAAAGGAGCCTTATTAAAGCCATTTCTACCACTTTGTGCTTCACAGGTTGTTTTTTTTAATTATCTGCTGCCTGAGAGTAATTATTTACTTCCTGGAAGCTCGCGTACCAGAACTCTGAGTTTGAAAGATTTTTCCATAACCTAATCCAATTCATCAAAGGCATCCTAACAAAATTACAGGCTCTGGCAGTATCTTTGCTTTTCACCTGATAAGGCTGCAACAGAAGCCCGGGATGGTTTGTATCAGGGTCCCTCCTGTAGTATAGTTTTTGACAGCTTTGCTTAAATCCCTTCCCCCTCTTTTCCTTTCTCACAAAAGCAGGCGATTTTATTATTCCCTCCTACCACGGCCGCGCAACGCTTTGGGCTTCAGACAAATCATCAGGTATTAGACGGGGGGAAAAGTGGTGCGGGAGCCTCATCCCGCACGTCGGGGGCTTCCTCGGGAGCAACCCAGGTATCGCCGCCAGCCCCTTCGCCCCGGGCTGCGCACCCATGGGGCAGGGAGGGGGACGGATGCGGGCGCCGTGACTTTGGTGGCCCAAGGAAAAGAGAGAAGGAAGCACCTACAGAGTTCTCCTTCTGGGGTGTCAGCGATCTCAGCGTTGCCGAATTATGGGGGTTGCTTTGATTTGCCAGTTTCTCTTCCGCGCAACTGTAGGTTTGAAAAACCAACGCGCGCACAGCGCTGCGTCCGCTCCGGCCCCGGCCGTTTGCTTTTTCGTAGGAGAGAGGTGTTCGTACCTGGGCTCTTGGAACGCCAATCTGACCACCCCCTTGCCCATTAATCTACAAGATACCACATTCTTAAGGAAAAAAAAAAAAAATTAAAAATCAATGTCAGGTTTCTGATAGAAATTTTTTAAAAGAACCGGTTGCCCAGGGAAGTCGTAATTTTTTAATATGCTCTGAACTTGGTAGCACCAACAGGCCGGTGAAGGCAGAAGAGCTCTTTTAAGGTGTCTTCTTCCGGTAGTTGGGTGCACATCTTAAAGAAAAATAAGAATTTAAAAAAAAAAAAAATGACACCAGACCGGTCTGTTTTCATTGCATTATGCAGATGAAATGACAAGTTGTCATTTAAGAAGTTAATAAACAGTCACCATTTTGCAGGTTATCCAAATGCTACTGAATAGAAAACCTTGGATCCCTAAATGATGTGTAATTAAAATTATTTAAAAAATCCTCCTTGACAGGCCAGGGCTTAGCCAAAATGTAAATGACATTAAAGAAGACAATGAATTTAATTTTATTTAATGTCCCTTTTTGCAGATCCTCATTTACATAGCATTTTTAACAAAAGCGTTGACCTTATAAATGCTGGCATTTGTACAGCTTCTGCAGAGTTGGATTTAATCATGCTTTCGCAAAGCCATAAGGGAAAAAGCTTTAAGTTCTCTGGTTGGATATGGAGTAGGAATAAAAACATTGGGACTGGTCAAATGTTTATCCTCCTTGCTTCTGAAAACAACCTGACAAGAAGATGTAAAGGTCTAGGGAATAACCCATTGCTGTTTGTAAGGCTTGGTAATAATCATACATAATCGTTTGGAAATATAGCTAATAAAAAATATAATGAGTGTTCAGCAAAATCGGCATTAGGCCCAAATTACATGATATTAATACTTGAACAGGTGCAGAAAGGCGCTTTAAATGAGGTAAATGAATAAAATGTCCCAGAGCACAACTGTGTGCACTGACAAAAAGTCAATCACATGAATAATTCAGCGGCCGGGACTGCCAGCAAAGGTCAGCGGCTCTCACCTTTGTGACGGGAAGTGAAAGGAAACGCTGCTGACGAAAAAAAATACCCCATCGCCCTCCAGCCGCCGCTCCGCAACCCCGCCGAAGGTGGAGAAGGTGTAAACTCGGAGTAGGAAGGAATTAAAGCTCGGCAACCGGGAAGCCGGCGTAAGGTGGGGGGGTGGGGGGGGGATGGAGGGAGAAGAAGAAGAAGAAAAGAAAAGGAAAAAAAAAAAAAAAAAAAAGCCAACCCCCAGCGTGAACAGTCAACTCGTTGAGGGAAAATAATCTGAAATTACAGCCAGGGAAAGGTTAAAGGGGGTGGCTACCAGCAATGTCAATTATCTCCAAAATCTGAGGTCAGTCGAAAAGTATTTTAAGAGCCTACGGGATTGAAATTTTGTAACAGCTGTTAAATATGACAAAACTTTTTATTCCCCCAAACTAAAGCTATTCCAAACTCCGTATGAAAGAAATGGGATAAACAGATGTCTGGCTTCCATACAGGAAAGTAGGACACACTTGGAATGATAAGTCTCCTAAACTCTATAGAATAATGCCAGATTTATTGGGGAGGGGGGTATTTACTACCCACGGAGATGCCAGCTAGCAGTAGGACTGTGATGGTACCATCTGGAAACCCGCTGCCGAGCACGCGATGGGCGACGCACCGCCAGCGCGCCCGGCCCCACCAGCGCGCCCCCCACGCCGCGCTGGGGTCGGGGCGCGGGGCTGCCCCGCCGGCGTCGCCCCGCGCCCCTTCCCACCGCCGGACACCCAGCCTTCCCCTGCGCTCCAGCCCCAGAAGGGAAGGGAAAGTCGAGGGGCTGGATCCTAGCAGGGCTTTCCGTACCTCCTAATGAAATATATGCTGGTGGCACCGAGGAATTATTTTAGCACAGAGTGTGGTTTTGGTTTAGCAGTTACAGCGGCATCCTGTAATCATTTACAGCCCTTGGAATGTATGGGTGAAATAGGAGAGATTTATCTGTTCATAGTTGTGATATGTAGACAATGGGTGTTCCTAATGAGGAACATCTGCTTTTGTGTTTTCCCAGAAAACATTATTCCACTATGAAAATGATACTCCCATCCTTTTCAGCAACACCGCAAAGAAAATATGGGCCTTTTCCTTTCTTTTATTTGCTTTTCTTTGGGTCAATCTAATTTCCCAGGGACACTTTTTTTCTGTGGCATCTTTTTACTGACTGCGCTGCAATTTATGGGGGGTTTGTTCTTTAATACGTGAGTTACTGTGCTGTATGAATAGCCCCGATATGCCAGAAGATACTTAAATGTATACAGTAATAAAAGTGTACGCTCTCAGCCGTGCTCCGTGAGAAACATCCAGCCGACGTAAATAAAAACTCCCCGTGAATTAAAAGGTCGCGGAGGCAGGCGACACAGAACGCTGCTTCCGAGGCCTCTGGGTTTGTTTTTACGTTTAAAGCCCACTGCAGGATGCAAACGTGTAATTACAGGGATTTATTTAAAATATCTTCATTGCTAACAAATTATTATTCCTGAGGTGCA
>JADKXX010010578.1:0-12129 GCA_017310255.1 Butorides virescens
TCTCTATGGCCAGAGCCCCCCCGGGGCCCCTCTCTCCACACAGACCCCCCCGTCACTATGGCCAGAGCCCCCCCGGGGCCCCTCTCTCCATACAGATGCCCCCATCTCTATGGCCAGAGCCCCCAGCCACCTCCCTCCATAACGACCCCCATCACCACAGGCAGGTGCCTGACCCCCTTCTCTCTGCACAGAGATGCCACTGAGTCCCCAGCTGTGGGGGACCTGCCTGCAGCCCCCCCCCCCCCCCCCTCTCTTGTCGCCCCCCCTGGGTCATGGAACCCCTAAGTCCCAGCTCCCTTCCCCAGGGGTCCTGGCCGATCGCATGGGAACCACCGGGAAAGGTGTTTTCTGCGGGAGGAATCGGCCGTTGGGCTCCGCTGCGGGCCCCGGTCCCAGCTCCCCTTCCCGAGGCTGGGAGGGCACCCAGGGTGGCCCCCGGCCCCGTGGGGGCAGAGCCCAGGGGGATTTGGGCGCCCCACGGCTGGGCCCGCCTTGCCTGAAGCCTCCCATCGCCTCGCTCCACGCCTTCCAGCTGAAAATGGAAGCCCAAAGGCAGCCGGACAAGCCTCACCCATCCCTACGCAGCCGTACCCCTCCTCTCGCCCACTGCATCCTGCAGCCAGGGCAGAAGAGCCGCGGACGCAGCCGTAATCGCTCCCGTCCCTGTCGTGCCCCTCGGCTTTGCCGCAGAGAGCAGCGGCAGCCCCCGGGTCTCGGCACACGCAGCCCCTTCGCTGCCACAGCTCGGGGTCTGATTTTCCCCGTTCCCCCGAGCTGTGAGGAGCTGCTCTCACACCGGCTGCTGGTCGTCCCAGGCTGTGAACTCACACCCTCTTTTCCTTAATTTTTCTCAAAGTTATTTTGCTGTAATCTTCTGAGCCTGTTTTCTCCAGGGCTCCCTGGCTGTGGACCGTACCCGCATCCAGATCCCTTGCCTTTGGGTGCCCCTCCCGCTGCGTGCAGACGGAGTCCTGGGGGTGGGAGGGGAATTTAGCTTTTCCCTGCAGGGCTGAACACGAAGCAGCTGCGACACACCCAGCAACGTGTGGAGCGTTTCGATGTGATGTGCACACGTGGGCTGTGCTCCTCCATCATCTTCCTCTTCGGCATTGAATGTCTGAACCGCAGCAGTGCTGATGGGGGTTGGGGGCACGGCTCAGCCGCAGGCGGGCACGGCTCAGCCGCAGGCAGCCGCGGCGCGTTGGATGCTGCTTGAGCTGCCTCTTCTCCCATGGGCCTGGCTCAGCTGATCCAGGGTTTTGTGCCCCCCTCCCTCCTGCACTCCAGCCCCGCCTGAGGGTCCCTGTGTTCGTTCTGCCCCCAGGACCAGCTCCAGCAGAAGATCATTTGCCCTGGCCCGGTGACCTGCCTGACAGCCTCCCCCAACGGGCTCTACATCTTGGCTGGGGTTGCCGAGAGCATCTACCTGTGGGAGGTAAGGGGCTGGCGCGGGGAGCGGGGCCGTAGAGAGTCACACCCTGTGAGCGCCCCTGTCCCATCGCGGGTCAGGAAATCCACAACACCCGGGCTCTGCGGTGGGGAGAAGGCTTTGCTGGGTCCCGTACGTTACAGCTGCCGCTGGGGCTGTCAGGGCTCCGTGTTGGGGCTGGCTGCTCGGCGACCTCTGTGGGCATGCGGACCATGGGGTGGCTCGGCACAGGAGGGAGGAAAAGAAATTGTGGTGGGAGGTGTGGGGTGAGGCGTAGGTCTGTTCTTCCCTTCTCTTTCCAAGCTGCTGCAGGTGCCTCGGGGGTCAGGCGTTGCTCCCACAAAGCAGGAACATGGGACCTAGCTTTCCTTTAGCACTTCTTCCATGTTTTAGCCTAATATTTGTATGTGCTTGTGGCCTGGATGTCTGCAGAGACTGCTGTGCTCTGGTCGTCATCCTTCTGGTTTTAATTATTGGTGTGTTTGCGTGGGGATTATGCTCCATCCTAAGCGCCTCGCCACGCAAATGCGTAGGTAGGTTTAGGCTAGATATAAGGAAGTAATTCTTTACAATGAGGGTGGTAAAACCCTGGAACAGGTTGCCCAGAGAGGTGGTGGAGGCCCCATCCCTGGAAACATTCAAGGCCAGGTTGGATGGGGCTCTGAGCAACGTGATCTGGTTAGCAGTGTCCCTGCTGGCTGCAGGGGGGTTGGACTAGATGACCTCTAGGGGTCCCTTCCAACCCAAAACATTCTATGATTCTATGATTCAAATAAAAGAGCAAGCTCATCCTGAGCCCTGGGATCAGGCACCGAGATGTCTAACCTGGAAGCTCTCAGTCCTGGGGGATGTTTCTGAGCCTCGTTGTGTGGGCAGCTCTTTCTTAATTCATCAGGTTTTCCTTTTAAATACGTGCTTGTGGCAACGCTGGGGGACAGAAAGCCCCCACGAGGAACACTGGGCTGAGACAGCAGCAAGTGGGAGTTACCCGCTGGCGATGCTCCGAGCTGGTCCCTGCTCTGCTTCACCTTTCCTGCTCTCCCCCAGCCCGCCGCACCTCGCAAACGCTTCCGAGCATCTGCCTGGGTGGGTGGTGGCGTGGTCCTCCTGGTGGAGGAGCGGTGGCCCCGAGAGCCCTAGCCCTGTGCCTTCCCTCTGAAACCACTCGTCCTCCACGGAGTCGCAGGTTGGGTTTATTTTCAGGCGTAATTCAGGCAAGGAGAGGGAGTTGGTTCTGTTCTTATGTACGGGGCTCCCTCGCTGCCTCCTTAGTTCCCTCCCTGCTGGCGGTGTTGCCTTTCAGCAAGAAAAGCTCCGGCTTTAGGGAACTCTTTGTCCATCCTAAAGCCTCCGCTGGCCCGAGACCATGCAGCCCTGCTGAAGTGCAGCCACCCCCGGGGTGGCACGCAGCCTCCCGCAGCTTTCGTAACCCCCACAGCCATCTCACTGGATGTTGTGGGAGGTTGGAAGAAGCCACCAGAGTAATGTTAACAGCAAACAGGGAATCTTTACTGCGTGCTTGTGTCTTGACCAGAGAAAAGGCACTGGCATCACTAGGTTCCAGAGTTAACGTTGGCAGGACCTCTTCAAACTGTCTTCTGCCATATTTACCTTCGGTCGTAAGTGTCTGTGGCTGTACTGGTTGCACCTTGATTGTGTCAGTTGCCATCACCGAGGTGCAAATGGGCTCATGTGTTTGGCACAACCTCCCCTTTTCACTCTGTTTGCCACCACCTTGTTCCGTACAGCTCCGTGGCGGGGGACTCTACGCTCTGCTCGCGTCTGGCACAGCAACGCCCAGCTGGGGACGGAGCTGCAGGGGCTGCTGCACCCACCGCCGCGGAGGTGTTCCAGAGCACCTTGCTGCTCCTGTTTTAACATTCTCCTGACCTTTCCCTTGCGCTAGGTCTCCAATGGGAACCTCCTAGCCATCCTGAACCGGCACTACCAGGACCTCACATGCCTCTGCTTTACTGACGACAGCAGCCACTTTCTCTCGGGGGCGAAGGACTGTCTGGCCCTGGTGTGGAACCTCTACAGGTAATGGTGGCCCACGAGGTGGTCTCGGCCCCTTCATAGGGGGAACGGGGAGCATCTGGGTGGGGAATACTGGAACAAGAGATCAGCCACCGCTTCCCGGAGGTGGAATCTAAGCTCTGCCTAAGCCTGCGTGTCTAAGCCGTTTGTGAAGCCTTCTGGTGATGATGAGTCTGTGCCTTCCTTAGGTGGCTCTTCCACTGTTCTTACCTTCGCTACCCGAGAGGTTTCTCCTAGAGCCTCATCTGCGTTTCCCAAGCTTCGGCATATGGCTCTGACTCCTCTTCCCTGCTTGCCACAGGGTGGATTGTGCCCTTTCCCTGCTAATGGCAGCCGAGGTCTCTGTCCCCTCAGGGACGGGGAGCTCAGTAGTGGCCCTCATCCTCGGTATCGCATGTGCTGTGGCCACTGACACCTTCTGTGTCCTGCCTGGTCCTTGCAGCCAGGAGAGCCATCCCGGAGCGAGCAGAGCCTCGGCCAGCTCTTCTCAGAGCCACTTTGCTCTGGCATCCCCAGCGCTGCTCTTGCTGACCTGCCGTGCCAACCCATCTCTCTGTTCTCCCCTACAGCGTGCTGCAGGCAGAGCCCTCCCAGATCCCCGACCCTCGCCACGTGTGGTCCCGACACAGCCTCCCCATCACGGACTTGTGCTGTGGCTTTGGAGGGCCCTTGGCACGAGCCGCCACGGCCTCCCTCGACCAGACAGCGAAGGTAAGGCTCAGCTCAGTCCCACCGAGCGAGAGCCCCGGAGGTGCCTGGGCCCCAGGGGGTTAAAGCAGGGCTTCTGCTGGGCTGCAGCAGGGCTGTCCCTGAGGGTTGCAGTAGCTGAATTTCTTGGCTGTCTCTGTGATGACTCAGAGCCACCAGACCTAATGGGCTTTGCCTTTCCAAACACCAGCAGTTTCTCTGCACCTGCCCTCGGGCCGGGCCTCTGCATGCTTTGCAGTCCCTCGCCTGGGGAATGTTGGGGTCATCTCCTCTCATTCCCCTCGCTGATATCCTTTGGTCTCAAAGGGCAGGGTGCAGAGCAGCCTGGAGCCTGCTCTTCCTGCTCTGCCAGGGAGGGGGCTGCCCTGGGGGGCAGGACGGGCACCGGATGGGGCTAAGGACCATTTTGGAGCTGCCTGGTGACCACCACCTTGTCTTGTGGTCACCAAGAGGCTGATCCTGAGCTCTGCCGTGGTTATGCCCTGGACTCGGTTTCTCCATCTGCAGGGGGGAGGGGATGCTGGTACATGCTGCCAGCTTGCACTGGGCAGGTGCTGATCAGCAGCAGCGTGTTCTTCCAATCCTGCTGTTAACATTTAAGCCCCTAATTTCTCTGTGCCCTCTCTTTCCAGCTCTGGGAAATCTCATCCGGGGAGCTCCTGCTTTCTGTCCTCTTCGACGTGGGGATCATGGCTGTGACTCTTGACCTCTCCGAGTATCACATGTTCTGTGGCGGCATGGACGGATCCATCTTCCAGGTTGACCTCTTTGCCTGGGTGAGTGCGTGGGGCTGCGGATCTGCTGAGTGCTGCTGTCACACAGCATCGAACCCTCATCTACCATCACCTCCTGCCTACGTGACCTGCCAGGGATTGGGAGGGCCTGGGTTCCCCTGTATCTCCTCTGCCCCCTTCAGACACAGTGATGAATCTGCTGGCTTTGGTCTTCCTGAATTTAAAATGCTCTCTCCCTTCCTTCCTTCATTTCTGCAGCCGGTCCAGAGAGACCGGACCTTCCAGACAGAGCGGGAGAACGGGAAGATCTTCAAAGGGCACAGGTGAGGGATCTGCCAAACCTCCATCGCCCCCCGTCTGCCCACTGCACCAGTTTCTGGCGGTTCTCGAGTCACCCTGCGTTGAAACTTCCTCTTCCCCATTCCAGGAACCAGGTGACATGTCTGTCGGTCTCCACGGATGGCAGCCTGCTGCTGTCCGGCTCGCATGATGAAACAGTCCGGCTGTGGGACGTCCAGAGCAAGCAGTGCCTGAAGACGATGAATCACAAAGGTAGGCATGTCCTTATCTCCAGGATCCTTTCCTCCTCAACTGCCAAAGGCTGCTGCTGTCTCACTTCTGTCGCTCCGATGCCGCCCTGGGCACTCCGGGCATTTCCCTGCTACTTGCTTCACACCTGCAGGAAGGGTCGAGGCGTTGGAGGGACGCCCTAGCTGTCTGGAGTAATGTTCGACCTTGGCTGTGCCTGTTAACAACCCCCCTGTGCACGGTCAGGGAGTGAGTCATAGGTTTCACCCTGTCGCTGAGGACATCCAGGATCTTCCATCCTGTTTTCCAAAGGGAGTGGTTGCCCCACACGCACCCCAACGCCTGGGGAGGCCGTGGGAGGGGGAGGATGTGTCTGGAGAAAGAGACTGGTCTCTGTGACCCCACCAAGGAGCACCCATGAGCTCATTAGGCCTGAAGTGAATCCGATATAAGCAGTCGTCTGGGATTTCTGTCTAATGGCTCCGACAAACCACGCAAACAAACCTTTACAGGCTCAGACCAGCAACTGGGCGCCTCGGCAGTGGATGACTTGGCCCTCCTGTGGCTGGCAGTGGATTTCTTGTACGGTTTTGGTGGTCTGCAGCCTCTTAGCACTGCTCTGGCTGGTGGGGCTGGCAGCACTGCTCTCTGGGTGCTGCCTAAAATCCTCCTGGAAGGGGACAGTCAGACCCTGTTCCTCTGTGATGCTGCCCCTGGACAGAGGTGGGCAAGCTGCTACCCCAGGGCGGTCACCGAAAGCCAGGCTGTCTGCAGACCCTTTCCGTGTTCCCTTTTGTTGCCAAGGACCGTTTCTAATGGGGACCTCCTGCAGCGCCCATCCAGCCTTGCTCCGTGAGCGCTAGAGGGATGAGAGCAGGCAAAACCTGAGCTGTGTGAGTCATGAGAGGAGGGGGGGGACGCTTTCACTGCGAGCCAGGCATTAAAAGCCTCCTTGAGGCTGCAGGGGAGTGCAGATGGATGCAAGCTCTTTCCAGAGGAGCAGGACCAGGCTGACCGTGCTGCTGGGTGCCGGGGCAATGAGGCGCGGGTGCTTTCTGCAGCCTCCGCTGGCTCACTTCTTCCTGCGGGCAGGGATTTGGCTTCCCCAGCAGCCCTGGCACCACTACCACCCTGCTGCTGCTGCTGCGTGCTTAATCCGAGCCCGGGAGCAGGGTGGGAGATGTATTGTGGATCAGGAGCTGCCATCCAGGGGAGCCCACCCACCAGAGAGCTGAACCGTAGGTGGAGGGTCCCCGCACAGGGCGGAGGGTCCCCGCACAGAGCACGGGCTCCCTGCGTCGGGGGCTCTGCGGCTCTTCCGTCCCAGCGCTGCCTCTCTTCAGCAGCCCTGCCACCCTTACTGGGGCAGCGAGTTCCCCGCAGCACTGGTTTCCAGCGGGTCACCGTCTCCCCTTGGCCTTTCTTGCCGCCTCTCCGAGCAGTGACCTGAGCCTCCCAGCAAGGTCTGTTCCCTGCTGCCACCCTGCTCGCCCCTCCAGCGCGTTCCCTGAGCCTTTCCCTTCCCAAGGCAGGGATGAGATGGGCTTTTCTGCCGCAGCTGACGTGACAGCAACCTCCGGCCGGGTGTGCTTGGGAGAGCAAGGGCCCTCTGCTCGCGGGGCAGAGCGGGTGGCTGGGGGCAAGGCAGGAGCCGCTGCCCTCCCCACATGATGGTGCTGCAAATAGATCGGGGAGGTTGGAGCGTGGCTCAGGGCTCGAGGGGAGCGTGGTTGTGCAGGCAGGACAGATCAGGGGGCTTTTCCAGCAAGGTTTCCTTGTCCTTGACAGGGGCAGGCAGGCCGGGGGGGGGCAGAGCATGGGCAGGCGCGTGGACTTTGAGAAATTGGGCTGCTGCTGTCGGGTAATGAGCTGTGACTGTGCTGGGCAAGGCAGGGCTGCTCCCAGTCACCTGGCGTGGCTGGCACCGCTCCGAGGGGAAGCAGGGGACCTCTGGGATGGGGAGGCCAGCGCTCCCCACTTCTCTTGCCAGCACTGCCCCAAAATCCCTCCAGGCCTCGGTTCCGGTCCTGTCACACCAGCTCCGTCCTTTTCTCTGCAAACACCGTGTGGCATGGACCCTCCTCGGGGGCTCCTTCGTGCAAGGCCACCCTGGGGATGCTCCAGCCGATCCGTCCTGCCGGCAGCCGCCGGTATTGGGAGCCAGATTATTTATTCTTCCCCAGTTGAGTCCGGTCCCCTGCCCCACGGGTGTCACCCAGCGCCTGCTGCCCGAGCCGTCGTGACGAGGTGGGGTTGGGTGGGACTGGGATCTGCGCTGAGGCCTGAGAGCGGCTGGGGGGTCTGCGCCTGGATGGCGGCCGGATTTGGCGGTCTGTGGGTTAGTCCGTGCGATTTTCTCCTCTCCTCCTTTCTTGTCCCTTCCTTTCAAACTGCTCCTCGAGTTGCCGGTGAACCAGCAGCGGTAATCTCACTAATGGGTACTTTCATAAGCAGCAGCAAATGTCTTTGGGGAGGGAGCAAGAGTAAAACAAATGGTTTTTTACAGTAAAGTGCTGGCAAAGAGCGGCTTCGGGGCCAGCCTGGGACTGCTGGCAGAGCAGCTTCTGGATTGAATTCCGTGGAGCCTTGGCTTTGCCAGCGGGATCCAGCCTTGGATCCTGGGAGGGTCAGGCTTCGGAGCAGGCTCTGATCTAGCTGGGGTGGGGGAGATGATGGTGAGGGAGCCCTCGTCCGCATCAGAGGTGCATTTGTCCATCTCCTCTGGAGAGACTGAAGCCTTGGGCAGCTCCGAGCCCCTCCGGGACCTCCCGGGCTCCCTCCCTCGCAGCCCCGTCCTGCACCTTTCCCCAGGGCTGCTGGGCGGGCTGTGGCAGCCTGCCTCCGCTCAGGTGCATCTGGATCCTTTTAACCTTTCCCTCGTGCTGATCGAGCTTGGCCGGGGGAAGATGGATGGCCGGGGATTTATTAGTGCTGCTCTGCTCACACACACGCCTGCTGGCTGCTGGAGGCGTGCTGCAGGCAGCATGGGGGGCTTTGGGGGGCTGGAGGGGGGGTCACTGTGTCTGACAGGGAGAGGTTTGGGGCGTGGAGGGCAGCAGTGGGTGGGAGTTCACCAGCGAGCACGAGTTCGGAAGGGGGAGCAGAGAGGGCTGCTGACAGAAAGCAGCAGCCTGTGTGGGTAAATGCAGTAATTAAAGCACTCATTAGCTCTGCCAAACGAGAGCGTGTGATAGATCACTGCAGGAGCAGCTGCGAGAGCGGCAGCCGCTGATGGATGGCTGGCTCTGCGGAGGACGGCCGGGCCGCCCCGCTCCTCCCCGCCGGGCCCAGGCTGCGGAGCCACGTCCCCGCTCCCCGACACCAAGGGCAGGGAGAGGGGCTCTGCCCCTTCCCAGGTGCTGGGGAGGAAGGCAGGAGCCCCGGCAGCTGCCTGCGCCGCGCGTTGTCCTCCCTGTTCTTGGAGAAGCCTGACCCGTCCCCTCCTCTTGTCCCGTCCCAGGTCCGGTCACAAACGCCTTCATAGTGCTGGCCCCAGCCAACATGTTCAACCCGGACGGGAAACCCAGCGTGCCTCTCCCCAAATTCAGCAAACACCTCCACGGCACCGAGAGCAACGACGAGCAGGGGAGCGAGGGAGTGACGCTGCGCCTCGGGCTCCACCAGCAGGTACCGGGGAGGAGCGGGCTGCTGGGGAGGGGGTGGCGGAAGGCGGGCGGGGGGGCGGCTGTGCTAGAGGGTGCAAAATTTCTCCTCCAGCCAGAGCAGCGGCGGTGGCTGGTCGGTGCTGATCGCTGCTGATGGGCAGCAGCTCCTTGGCCTGTTCTGACCTTCCCCCGTGCTACTGAACTTCCCCACGTGCCGTTTGTTAAGGCAGTGGAATTGCCTGGTTGCCTGCCTTGTGTCGGGAGGGAGCCAGGCAGGAGCCAGGCAGGAGCCAGGCAGGAGCCAGGCAGGCTCTTCCCTTGCTCTCAGCTGCATTTGGGCTGCGTTTGGCTGGGGGAGAGGAGCCCCCAAACATCAACATCTCCTGTCTGGTCCCTGCAGGAGTCTGGGGAGAGCTACCTGGAGAAGGCTGAGAAGATGTACTCGCAGATGTACTCAACAAGGGAAAAGGTGAGAGCTGCTCCAAAACGGGGGAGTCGCGTCCTTCGGGTACGGATCCCTCGGGGATCCCTCTCTCCAGCTGAAGCAGCCCTTAGGGCACTGCGCGAAGCCGTGGGGTGGAACGATCCCTGGAATTCGCCGATGGTGTAGGCAGGAGGGGCTGCAGTTTGAGTAGGAGACGGAGGAGGGAGAGGACGAAAAGAGTTTGGGATTTGCTGCCGTCCGGGGGAGCGCTCGCCTCCACTTGCCAGAGGTGAGACCCGGGTGCCTGAAGCTTTTCTGTTGCATTTTCTGTCACAGAACCTGGTGGGAGACCAGGAGCATCTGACGATCCAGGTGAGTGAGCTGGAAGAGGAGGTGAGCACCCTCCGGAAAATCAACAAGAACCTCTTTGACTTCTCCGCTCGCATCATCACCAAACCAGCCAAATGAAGAGGCACCCCCTGCCCTCACACCCCTCTGCCTCTCCCTGCCCAGCTCCTGGGGAAGAACCAGCCCGCCCTCGGGCACCCGCAGGCGCGCAAGCACGCCTGGCTCGCGTCCTCGCCAGCACCGGTCACGCGGCACGCGCCGGAGCATTTGCCTGCTCGGTCTGGCATCCATTCGATGACACAGGACTCCGACAAGCGCGGGGGCCGCAGGGCTGCTGCGGGCGGGACAACACAGGGACTGTTTTTACCCCGATTTGCCGCTCGGTGCCGGCGGGGGCAGACGCGGAGCGGCCGGCTGCAGGAGGAGCGTCACCGGCTCCGAGGGTGGGGTTCGGGGTACAGCGCCTGCTCTTTCCCCGTCTCTTCCCCTGGGCCTCTGTTGTTTCTTTTTGTTACTTGACCCTGCAGCGCAGACAGAAAAGTGGTTTTTCTCTTAATACTGGTTTGAGATTGGATTTCAGAGACCCCTCCTGCCCATCCCACCCTGGGAAATGCTGCTCAGAACCCTCACAGCTGGGCTCCCGCTGTGGGCTTGTTCTGCTCTCGTGACGGTGGGAGCTGAGCAGCTCCTGCTCCTGGGGGGTGCCCAGGGCCAGCGTCGGTGCTGCCTGGGGGCAGGCGGGGGGGTCCCTGGGGTACCAAGCCTGGAGACGGGACTCTGGCTGGCCAGGAGGGCAGGGGGCTGTGGGGACGTCCATGGGCTCAGAGCGTGGGTGGTAGTTTTGGGGTGCGAGGCTGCCTCCTTCGGGGAGGGGCGGGGGGGCCAGCAAGGTGCTATTTCCAATCTCCTAAGTTGTCAATTTATATATATTTGGATCCAGCTACTTTGTTTTCATGGTGTTCTGGGGAATCGGCCTTTTGTATTGTCACGAGCATGGCAGCGGGGGTTGTGGGTTTTGTTTAGGTTTATTTTTTACATAAAAGATTTGGTTTTTATAGTGAAAGGTGCCTGAGGTTTTTCTTTAGCACCCGGCGGGGGGCCGCAGAGCTCACTCACCCACCACCCCTTCCCTGGCAGGGCTGGCAGCAGGGAGGGAGAAGCGATTTCTTGTCGGAGGGAAGCTGTGCTGCTCGGTTATCTTTGCCCTGCGGGTCCCCCCTGTCCCCATGGGGTGGGAAGGGGGGGGTTCCCTGGGTCTTGGGGACCGTGGCCATCCCCCTGCCCGGTTTGATACCCCAGAAGTAAGCGCAGTTGATTTAAAGGGCACTTTAATACGGCGAGCACCGGGCAGGCCCCGCTCCTGCCAGCTCGCTTAGGTCATGCTTTTAGCTTAATAAGCGGCGCCTCTCTCCCCCCTTGCTCCCCACCTCCCTCCTGACCGTTTGCACCAACGTTAAGCGGCTGCAGTGGGAGCCCCTCCCCACCCAGGGAGAGCCCCGCAGCCCCCCAGGAGCTCAGCAGCCTGCACCCCCCCAAGCCCAGACCCCAGCTCTTCCTCCTGCTTGTCCCACCTTCTCTCCCAGTTCCCCCAGTGGGGTTTGTGTTGGTGCTGTGCTTGGGCAGAGCAGGAGGGAGGATGGGGCTTCCCTGCCAGCCCCCTCCTGTGCTGCACCTGGGCCCAGGCTGGGGTTTGGGGGGGGGCTACCTCATGCCAAGGGCCTGTTGCCCCCCCCCTCCCCAGCTGCGGTGTGGGGCAGTGGGTGCTGTGCTGGGTTTATCCCTGGGGCAAGGAGGTGCCCGGGGCCCCGTGGTCAGGATCCTGCTCTGGGTGGCCCAGCACCCCTGACGAGGGGCTGCCAGCTTCCCCCCCCCCCCCCGGACGGGGAATTCATTAGCTGTGACTCATTAAATTTGCCTGGTGATCAATTCTTTTGCCAGCCGGGTCCTGGCTCCAGCGCTTCCTTTTTCTTACCAATTCAGTAGGGGCTCGCTGGCTCCGGGGCAGCTGATGTTCGGGCTCCTGGCAGCGAGGAGCCCCCGGGGGGGGGACGGACCCCGCTTTCTGTCCCTGCAGGGGCAGCGGGGAAGCTGCTGCGAGGGGCGGGACGGGCCCTGGGCCCCCCGGATTTGGGCTGCGCCTCTGGCTGTGGAGGGATGGAGGGATCGGGCCGGGGTCTTTACCGGGGGGGGGGGGACGGTTCACGGCCCGAGCCCGGCTCAGCGACCGCCCTGGGGGGCTTTTCCCAGCGCGGGCGGCGGCGGGGAGCGCTGGCATCGCCGGCCGTGAGCGCCCGGCCGGAGGAGGAGGAAGAAGAG
>JADKXX010010579.1:0-33875 GCA_017310255.1 Butorides virescens
GGGGGGGGGGCTCTGCCAGACACCCCACAAGAGCTGCTGTGTCGCCACAGGGCTGCATGTGCTCAGGGCCTGGGGACGTGGCCCCGGGGAGCCGGGGGCTGCTCCCGCCCGGGCTGGGGTTCCTGATGCGCCGGTGCCTCCTTCCAGCTGCATCACCCCTCGCAGGGCTTCCGCTTCGGCACGGTGTGGGAGAGCAGCGCCGAGGAGTACATCAAGAAGAGCTTCCCCGAGATGCACGAGTACATGCGGCGCTACAACGTCCCCACCACCCCGGCCGGCGTCACCATGCTCAAGTGAGGGGCGAGGAGGGCAGGGGGAGGCGGGGATCCCCCCCTTTTTACCCCTCCCAGGGCAGACATTGCCCCATCGCTGCAGCCTGTGCACCCCCCAGGGAGGGGCGTCAGGTTGGGGGGGACCCCGGGGAAGGGGGGGGGGGGGGAGCAGCCCCCTCCCTGAGGGCTCCCCTGCGTTGGTGCAGGACAGAGCCCCCCAAGCTCAACGCCTTCATCATGGACAAGTCGCTGCTGGACTACGAGGTCTCCATCGACTCCGACTGCAAACTGCTCACCGTGGGCAAACCCTTTGCCATTGAAGGTGGGGGGGGGGGGCCTCCGGGGGGGGGGGGAGGGGCTCTGTGCATGCATGCATGCGTGTGTGTGTGTGCGCACACGTGTGCTCTGGCTGGGGCCATGCCCTGCCATGGCCACGCAGGGTGGGGAGGGTGCCTGTGCCATGGTAGGGGCTGTGTCCCCCCCTCACCCCCCCCGCCCCAGCACTGCTGCTCTCTCCCCCACCGCCGGGGCCAGGCTACGGCATCGGCCTCCCCCAGAACTCGCCGCTGACCTCCAACATCTCCGAGTTCATCAGCCGCTACAAGTCGGCCGGGTTCATCGACCTCCTGCATGACAAGTGGTACAAGATGGTGCCCTGCGGCAAGCGCGTCTTCGCCGTCACGGAGGTGCGGGCGGCCGGGCGCTCAGCTCAGGGTGGGGGGGGGGTTCTGGGAGGCTGACACCCCCCAGCCGACACAGCCCCCTTCTCCCCGCAGACCCTGCAGATGGGCATCTACCACTTCTCGGGGCTCTTCGTGCTGCTCTGCATCGGGCTCAGCGGCTCCCTGCTCACCTCGCTGGGCGAGCACGTCTTCTACCGCCTCGTCCTGCCCCGCATCAAGCGCAAGAAGAAATTCAACTACTGGCTGCACACCAGCCAGGTGGGGCTGTGGGAACAGGCTCGCCCAGCGCCCCAAAAACCCCAC
The DNA here is from genome assembly GCA_017310255.1 of Butorides virescens. Lineage (NCBI taxonomy): Eukaryota > Metazoa > Chordata > Aves > Pelecaniformes > Ardeidae > Butorides > Butorides virescens. Next base: position 1,259 of record JADKXX010010579.1, read on the forward strand.
CCGAGCCACTGCTCCCTCTCCCCTTGCACAGCCCCTGCCTTCCTCCAGCCCTGCACCATCACCGCCCGGTTATCCCCAGCCCATCACCCCCCATCTCTACCCTTGTTCCCCACAGAAAATCCACCGGGCTCTGAACATGGGCACGGAGGAGCAGAAAAGCCAACAGCTGAGCTTGGAGCAGAGGTAGGGCCCAGGCTGGGCGCCTGCCCTGCTCTCTTCCTCTTCCTCCTCCTCCTCCTCCTCCCCTCCATGGGCACCCGCTGTCCCCGGGGGGCACGGAAGGGCCTCCCAGCTCCCTGCTCAACCCATCTATCCCTCCCCAAAAGGTGCAACCTCCAGCCGAGGCAGGCGCCGGCGGCACGGCAGCCCTGGAGCACCCTGCGGAAGGAAGCACGGCGGGTGCGTTTCCAGCTGGACAAAGCCCCCCCCGAGGGTGAGGGGTCCCCGCAGCCCCCCGGGAACGGGCGGGCGCTGCAGCCCCCGGACAGGGTGGCCGGCGAGAGCGAGCTCCGGGAGCTGGAGGAGAAGATCCAGGAGATGCAGGAGCAGCTGCAGGCGGCCCTGGCGAGGAAGAGCGAGCTGGTGGCCGTGCTGGGCGCAGCGAAGAGCAGCCAGGGACTGCCTGCGGAGGAGCCCCAGGAGGAGAGGTGAGGTGGGGTGGGGGGGTGGGGGGCCGGGGCAGGCAGCCCCCAGTACCCCCCAGCTTGGGCAGCCAGCCCCCCAGTACCCCCAACACCCCCCAGCTCAGGCAGCCAGTGCCCACTCCCCTTGCTCGGGGCAGGAGCAGAGAGGAAGGACAGAAGGACAAAGGCCCTGGGGGGGGGATGGCCTGGGGCTGCCTCCCTCCCCAGCTCCAGGCCTTCATCCCTTCCTCCCCTCCCTCCTCCCCCGAGGGCAGAGCCTCCAGCAGCCCCCTGGATTTAAACCACATCAAGACAGAGGCCGCAGAAAGCCAGCGCCTGCTTTTTCTCTTCCAGCTGCACCCTCAGGAGGCCTGGGGCGAGGGTAACCCTTCTGCTCCCTCCTCTGCAGGCCCAGCCCCAGCCCCACGCAGGACAGCAGTGAGGAGGAGGAGGAGGAGGAGGAGGAGGAAGGTGAGTAGCCCTCATCCCACAGGACGGGACTGACCCAAAACTCCCCTCCGGGAGAGCCAGCTCCAGGGAGGCACAGCCGGGCTGATCTCCAGAGCCCCCCTCACACCAGAAACGGAGTCTTCCTCGGGCCGATGGCACGAGCTGGACGTCACCGGTGCCGGCCCCGTTGCAGCTCAGCGCGCTGCCCTCGCCCTGCAGCGGGGGACATGCAGTGGCCCCCACCCAGCTGTGGGCGACTACGGGTGGCTGTAAAAGGACCAGGGCAATAGCACAGCAGAAGGTCTCTTCGCCCCCCCCCCCCCCGCAGCCTTCCCCCCCCCCCACAGAGGGGGCGCCCCCGCCCCAGGGCCCCCCCGGCCCTGCCCCCCCCTGCTCAACCGGCTGCGCCCGCGCCCCAGCCCCAGGATCCTCACCCCTCGACTTCCAGCAGGAGCCCAGCACAACGGCTAGCAGGACACCAGAGCAGCACCCCAGCAGCTGTTAGAGATAATATTTATTATTATATACAAACACATTTTGTACATTAATTAAATAGAATGAACTCTACTCTTCATTCATCAAATCATTTGGTTTGTTTCCCCCCCCACCCCGTTCCCCTCCCGCCCCCCCGCTCCTCTTAAAAGCCTACGATTGCTCCTTGCGCCCTGGCACCCCCAGGCCGGAGGCAGGGAGCTGGTTGCCAAGGAGGCCCCTTCCCAGGAGGGCTGGCTACAGAGGGATCGGGCGTGCTGGTCGCGAGCAGGCTCCCCCCTTCCCCAGAGCAACACCCAGGGCTCCTCCAGACAAAAAAAAAAAACAACCCAAAAAAAGGGGGTGTGCATCTGGGTGGGAAATGCAGAGAAAGTGAAGCTGGGACCCTGAGCCCCCCCGGCTGCTGACACGGAAACCTTTTCCTGGTGGAAGACACCGGAATGCACCCAAGAGCCCCCCCCGGGAGGTGGGCGCCACTGACGCTGCTCAGCCAAGGGGAGATGAGGCTGAGTTCGGGGACGCTCCTGCCGCCACCCAGCTCCCCCCGAGAGCAGCGTGCCCCCCGCCCAGCCCTGCCCTTCGCCCGCCACCTTCTCCCCGAGCTGCTCTCTCCTCTCGGCCCCACAGACACCCCCCACTCCTGTGTCCCTCCGCTCTACCTCCAAGTGTAAACCCTCCCTCCAGCCGTGTCCCCCCGGGGGCAGCTGGGCCCCGTCCCAGCCCCGTGGTACCGAGCCAGCCCGCTGTATCGTGGGGGGGTTGGGTACAGCCGGCTTCACCTCCACTGCCAGGGAAATGAGGGAAAATGAGCTGAAATGTCTTGGCTTTAGTGTTTTGGTTCTTTGCTAAACCATCTCATGCAACAGTTCAGCCAGTGAAAAGCCGATCTCTCTTCTGGGACGGGGCTGATCTGAAATGCAAACGTGTCCCACTGAAGGGACAAGGCACTGAAAAGCAAACTACATCACCCACCGCAGCAGGAGCCGAAAGCAGAGCTGCACAGAGACAGAGCTGCTGTCCCCCTTGTCCCCAATGTCACTACAGACACCGGCGCTACAGATCAGCTCCCAGCAGATGTCACTTGAGACCCTTCGCCCGTGCCAGGAGCTCCCGCTTTAGGCTGGCCACACACATCTAAGAGAGGCCAAATTCCTGAAGCTCCCGCAGAGGTCACCAGCAGCAGAAGGGACAGCGTTTCTCCAAGGCTGACCGGCACAGGAATCGACCCTGCTGCTTCCAAGCCCAGCCAAATGCATCTCTCCTGGGATGGAAGCTCTAACCTGGACATGGCCCCAAACCCGCTGACCGAGGGAAGTTCAAGGACAGAAAAACCAGGGCTGAACTGCAGTTTCTGCTTTGGTTATTGCCCAGCTTTGCCCTGGTGTGAGCAGATCTAGAGTTTGGGGGAGGTCTTGAGCTCCTCTTCCCCTTAGGGAGAAGACAAGTTTACCAGCTTTCTCCTCTGCCTCCTGCAGCTCTCCCACAGATACCCGAAAACGCTCTCCCTGTTCACACACAGCTGCTATTTAACCAGAAAGCTGCCGCACACACGCGTGGTCTCTGCAAATCAGCTCACACTTGTGAACAGCACCTGGACTGCCAAGGCGACCACGGGGAAAAGCTGGGGCAGCACGGGGCAAGGAAAAGCTGAGTGCAGGGCTGGAGCAGGCAGCCTGCCAGCCTGCAGCCACCTTGAGAGCCCCGGGAGCCAACACCTCAACCCTCCCTCCTGGTGGCCCCAGGAGCATCAGCCTCTCCTACACACGTGCTTTTCCCAGGGGAGTTCACTGCAGCACCTCTTCTCCGTCCCAGCCGCTCTGCCTCCGCTAAGAGGAATTCATGGGTTAAGGATGATGGTGAAGTGAGAAATAGTAACAAACGAAATCCAAATGCCTTCCCGGCAGTCCAGAACGACAGTAACGGGGACTCAAGACAGGCTCCTCAAGTCTGGCTCCGAGGAAGGTGTGGAGCTAGGTGTACTATCCGCTGGTGCTGGGCAGGGGCTGCCTTCCCCCCGGTCCCCAAGGGCACAACCCAAACGTCTGCCCCGATCAGTGTCCTCCGCAGAGGCTGGAGGGGTCTCTGCCACGCTGCTGTTTGCAACGCAGTCCTTGCCGCTAGGTTTTGCTTGGCTGTCTGAGCCCTCGACAGCCTCAGTCTGCGCAGGAAGGGAAGGGCTGGGGACAGAGGCCTCTTCCTCCTGCAGCGGGACGAGGGGGGCAGCTGGTGCCGCCTCTGCGGCGGGGGGAACATCTGCTGCAGCCACCACAGATGTCGAAGTGACTTCAATGGTGATGGAACCCATGGCCGTCTCCGGGTGGTCGCTGCTGACCCTGATGCGGGCAACCAAACTGGAGGCAGCGGCAGCATCCTGAGGGTTCCCGTTGGCCATGGCTTCGTGCACCGCATTTGGCTCCAGGAGGGTAGTGCTCAGGTCGGAGAGAAACGAGGCTTCCGTAACGATGGCGGCCGTCTCAGCCACCCAGTTCAGGTCGCTGCCAACAGAAGCCGCTGTGGCTGCGGCGATGACGCTGGAGGCCTCGCTGGGAGTCAGGGCAGCCGGGCTGCTGCTCTCCCCCGAGGCACCGGCAGCCAGGTGGGGCCGGCGGCTCCCCACATCAACGGGGGCAGCTGTAGTGTTGTTGTTGAGGTTGTCCTGGAGTGTCGTCTGCGTCCCCTGGCCCACCTGCTGGTTCTGCAACAGCATCTCCTGGATCCTGATCTGCTGGAGAATGGCTGGCAGCTCGTAGTGGTGGAAGAAGTAAATCATCGAATGCTGGAGAAGGCAAAGGGAAAGGAGTCACTCGTTGGGCCTGGGCTGCGAGTCCTGACATACCCGAGAAGACTACGCCTTCCTCTCGCTGCAAAGACAGTGACCGGGGAATTCGGCTGCTCTGACAGCCAGGAGGTTACCTACAACCTTGGGAAGATTTGATCCCTTCTACTACAACTCCCAAAAGCTGCTTTTATAGTTTCTGAAGACAGGCAATGGAGTACAACCCCCCTTCCCCTTCGAGGGCTGAGAACAGGAAGGGTAAAGGCATTTCCCCAGCCCATCCTCAGCTCCCTGCCTCCATCCTGCAGCAGAGAAAGGGCAACAGCCAGAGACACATGGAAGCTTTGCTTAAACCAGGACATTGGAGCCATCGATTTAGAGCTGGCCTGGCCAGCATCTTCATCGCACAGACCTGACCAACTCCTCAGCCTCCGCATGGGAGATCCTCGGTGGGATTTCTTCCAGAAAGACGGGACAGAAATCCTTCCCTAACACCTTCCAAAACTCAGCTGACATCAGCCTACTGTCAGTCACGTGGCTGGATCTGAGCCAGCGACCAAGAAGCCCTGCTGTTCCACAGCCTCCTGCTGTTCCATTGCCAAACCAGGGATTATTTCAATCTCTTACATAAATAAAGATTGCTACTCAAACTCAGCTTGACAAGAAGTTTGATAAAAACCACCTGCAGCTGATTCCCTTCCACGGGCAGTGTGAGCAATCAGCAAGGCAGCAGTTTAAACCACAGGCAGCCAGAGCCCCCTGAGGTGGGTGGAGTGACCAGGACTGAAGCTCCATGGTGGGGCTGGTTGCACCACGGCGCAGCAGGCGTGGCAGCTACTCACCTGGATGAAGAGCCACGAGGTGACGAGAGCCAGGCTGCTGTACTGCCCGTTGAATCGATAGTGGTAAGCGTAGAAGGCAAAGTGGTACAGATAGAAGAACCTGGACAGCAAGGCAATAAACAGCAGGGTATGTCAGCAGACAGGACAAACCTGAGTTTCTTTCTACCCCTAATCCCGTCCTGCGCTGCGGCACCTTGCACAGGGTGGTGCAGACTCCCATTAACAGGCAATTAGAATTGCCTCGCTACGAACAGGTCTTGAACAGAGCAAACCAAAGGGTGGGGAAAGGATTGAGGGGATTCTTGAGACCCAGGCCTGAGACCTGAGGTCAAAGTGATGGCACTTTGGACGCTCTGACATGTAGTGCAGCTCCCAAGCAGATGTACAGAAGCTCTGAAGAGTGGGAGCCCTCCAACCTGGGAGGCTGGAAAGGATCCGAAGCAGCCTTCTCCCACCGGAGAACGGGACACACAGTCCCCCCGAGAACACACAACACGGGAACAAGGTCCCAGCCGGCGCTTACCTGAGCCAATGCCTCTTGCTTGTATTGGTGTGGCAACAGATAGCGTCGTATTGGTCAGCCAGCCACACAATAAGGATGATGTAAAACGCCGTGGTGGTGTCATTGAAGAACTCGGACATGATGGCCTCCATACCTACAGGACAGAGGGTGGCTGACATCAGCACGCTGCAGGGCACAGACACCAATTTGGCAAAGGGCTTCCCAAAGGGACGCGTGAGGGATCCTCGGTCGTGCCCAGGGCCGGGGCTGCGTGACTGTGCAGCAAAGACCACAGCAGGATAAATCAGCTCTGTTTAAAGCAGCAGCTGAGGGCAAACACATTTTGCTGCTGCCTGCGGTCACTATGCAGGCCAGAGGATCAGCTGCCTCCAGACAGTGCAGATTTTGGTGGGGTTTTTGTTGCTTGTTTTTTAAATTCAAATTGTGCTAATGCAAGGTGGTCACAGGAAGCGCAAATCTGAAATGAACTGAAGGGACAGACAAAGCTTCCGTTTACGTGACTCCCAAATGAACTGCTTTTCCAGGGGACCTGGAAGGACAATGCAGCCCACTGTGCTATCAAATTCCAGAGCCTGCCACCTTGTGATGAGTGGACACACCAACCACCTGCTCATTTCCAGACCCGGGAATTACGCTTCCTACAGATCCCAAAGGGACTTGCTGCACGTACACAAGAAGTGAGCCAACGTCCTTACCTACTAGAGCCAGAATGACGGTGAGGAGGGGGGCTGCAGGGAATGCGATTGTCATGTTCATTTCCAGCATCTGTAACAGGTCAACTGCAAGGAGGAAAACAGGCTGTAACACAAAGTGGATGTGGGGCCACGGAGCCCTCCGCCCCCACACTACTCCCCGTTCAGAGCACTGCAACACGCAGTGAAGTCCACTGTCCCAGGCCCACCGTTGCCAACACTTGCCAAGAGACAAAACAGCTCTCGTGAGCACGGTGACGGGGGCACAGGGGGGGATATATTCAAGAGTATATACACAATACAGTGCGCTGGAGCAGGCACAGTGCCCAGTACACCCTAAATCCCTTAGAAAATGCTTACCAATGAAGACAAAGATCTGATGGTGCGAGTAGCGCAACAGCATCGAGACCGACAGAGTCTGAAATATGAGAACAGAAGCCGGCGTTAAGAGCCGCACAGGTCCAGGGAGCCATTTTCAGAATCACGCTACGGCAGAGGCCTGGACAGGCAAGCTTGAACTCGCAGTGTTGCACAGCGTGCTGTGCATATCCCACGTTCGTTAGTTTGAGCCACACAGACCGATTTCCCAAAGAGTATATCAGGACTTCACAAACAGCAATTCATCTTTGTATTGCTGCCGTGAAATAGGCAGCCAGTGATTTGTGTGTAAAGAGGCCGATTCTGAATGTTTGAGCAGGGGCCAAACCAAACAGCAGCAGCAGAGCTGGAACCAGGGTTTCTTCCCGTCCTACGCCTGTGCTCCTCCCAGCAGCTCGTAACGCCTCTCCGACAACCGTCACCCAGCACTCAGTTCCTCCTCCCTCACCAGCCACAATGTGATGGTACAAGGAGCTGCATCGGCAGACGGTCAGACACAAAGGGAGACCGTCACCCAAGACTATGAACACCAGCTTAGTTACCACTTGGGATCTTGTCTAGTACTTATCTGTAATCACCTCACACACAACCACAGGAGACTCGCTTCTATCTTGATCACTCCTGGCAAATTAGTTAGATCTGTTCTTAAAGAGTCTCAGAGGACGAACTTCTGCACCCTGTGCCCTGGCACGGAGCGTTTAACTACACTTAGAGACTCTCAAACCTCAATCTTTCTTTTGACAAAACCTCCATTATTTCATTCTATTTCAGCTCCTCTGTTTGTTTCACTTTTAGGACTTTAAGAACACACATTAAAAAAAAATAAAGAGAACAGAACCTTGTACTCCATCAACTTAGCTCCAAAAGCAGATGAGAGCTCGGGCCTGAACTGTAACATCAGACATACGCACTGCCCAGCTCCCCTCGACTTACGAATATGACCATGATGACAAAGGCTGCCAGGTATGAAGTCCTAGCCATCCACATGCTGACAAAGCGATAGTGCTCCCCAGACACCACATTGCGAAGGAAACCTGAAAAAAACTCAACAGTAACCCACAAGCTCAGCGTGATTAACCCACAAACTAAGAACAAACTTCCAGTGCCTTCTAAAGAAATAGGATTTAAAGCAAATCTGTGGCAACATCTCCCCATGGCAGCACTCTTGTTGTTATGCAGTGCAATAAGGCAGCAGGAAATCACGTTTGCAGACATCTCTCCCCCTGGCTCGTTTCATTTTGTCCTTGACAATAACATCCCTACATAACACAGGGAACTGTTCCCTGCACAGAGATTAATCAATAGTCAGAAGACGATATTCATGCATCCATCATAAAAACATCAACTGCTCTGCATGGCTGCTAAAAGCGATTCCTCCAAGCCTTACCTTTGTTTTCTTCATTTTCAGCTAAAGCTTTGACACTTGACATCAGGATGTCATCATAACCCAGGAACTCATCCAGCAATAGGCGACTGAACCTGTCCCCAAAGCACTGGTCCCTGGTAGGATCTAGAGAAGACAAAAAGCCCCATTCAGATTGTTCATACCTTAAGCCACAGAGGTGGCAAAGCAAGCACACAGCCCCCTCCTCGCTCAGGACACATCTACCAGCAGACCTGCATCTTCACTTGGACCTTTGGCAGTGTAACCAAACTGGGCAGGACTGGGAGGGAAAATGTCACACCCTGACAAATCCAGCCACACTGTCAAAACACCAGCGTCAATCAGGCCTTCAGAATTATATCAGGGCTGTCACACTCTCTGTTGGCACAGACATAAAGGGAGTTTGCATTCTAGGCTTGGACTATCCTTAGGCTCACCCCAACTAATGGGCCACAGAAACAAGTTCTGGTAAGACTCACGAGGGCCAGGCTGAGGCTTTTGAGCCATCAGCTGGGCTCAGCATGACACTGCTGGGGCCCACCATCCCCCTCCATCCTCCCGCAGTGGGGGACACGCGAACGCTCTGGGCACTAACGAAGGCTGTTCAGTTCCATCTCGTGAAGCTGGTACTGCGTTCTATTGTACAAACACTGATCAGCTTGTAAAAATAACCCAAATCAAGCAAAACAGGAAGCATGAACACCAATAATTTTTCAGCAGGTTACTGGGGTACTTATGGAGGAGTTTGTCTTGCTGAATTAGAGACCCAGGTCAGTGAATAGACATTTACCATGGAAACTGCCCATCACATATATGGGATCACCGCTTAATTCCAGCCCAGCTGCACTTCAACTTGATTAGGAGTAAGGAACGAACTCTAGTCTGATTGCTACATTACAGCTCGTTACAGATCAATTATGATCACAGGCATGAGAAAGTTTGAGACCGTATTTCTGACTTGGACAGGTTTTAATGGCGCAAATGCCAGGAGAAGAGAACACTGTTCCAGGAAAACGGGCTGCTGGTGCTAACAGGGGCACAGACGTACGCTGAGACAGTGCCAAGCAGGTCTGCTCAGCATCGTCCCTGACACACACCCAATTGCTGTCGCCACTGGGCTCTAACATCGCGCTGCTGCTGCTCCGTGCTGAGCCTAGATCTTCAGTACCATGAGGCTCTTCCTTCCTCAATGAGAAAACTGTGCTGGACATAACATTAGGGCTGACTGAAACAGGCTCTGCCATTTCCTCCTGAAAAGGTACGACCTACTAAAGTAATAGACTCCATAAAGAAGCTCTCCTACGCAGAAAATGAGCGCCATCAACTGATATAAATAGTTTCGACAAGACTAAAGAGGCAACAGCGCGTAGGTATCTCTGCAGAGCACTTACCCACCCCTGCACCAGAGTGGGCTGGCTCCCTCACTCACCCAAAGTCACCACCATGACTGGGATGCTGAGGCGCTGGCGAGTGCTCTGGGACAGGCGCAAAAACCCGTACTCCAGCGAGTACTCCACGATGTACTCTTCCTGCGGCCACACTGCAAGAGAGGGTGGGAAGGGAGATTCAACAGCAGGGTTTGCAAACAACTACCAAGAAAAAAATAGCACCTCTGGATTCCCTCCCTCCCTCCCACCACGTTCTGGAAAAGAGAATCAGTTGCAGACACAGGCTCCAGGCTTCCTTCGACCAATTTAAAACAAATCAACGCAAGTTCTTTGAAATTGCAGCGCATTCCCTTGATATTAGTCCTTAACGTGAGACTTCTGGGAAAGCTTCAGGGTGGTGGCTCCAAGCTCTGTCGAGTGCTGTCCAGAATCTGCCCACATCTTTGCCTGGCGAGCCCTAAACCTCTTGCTCTGTTCAACTTCTGCTTTCTATGTCATTTAGGCAAGAGCAGGAAAATGCGCTTTACACCCGTTGAACACTGAGTAAACACTCCATAGGGCAAGAGCCCTGTGCTTCTCAGGAGACAGAGGTCACTGCTGCAATTACAAATCTCAAAACTGAAGGCAGGAGCAATTACAGCTTTCAAAAAAGAATTTGATGCCTGAAGTTTCCTTGACTTTTTATTTACTTTTTTTTTTAAAGAAAGGTTCAAAACAGATGCTTTTTGCTACATCACCTCTGAAAGGACAAAATTGTCCTGCTTAAGTCAGAGCCAAGCAATTTAATCCTTTATCTTTCAAAGCGTCACAGCGTATCTTGCAAGAGGAGGCAGCTGCCAGGCATCTCCCAACAACACAGCAAAAAAGTTAAAAGGATGCAAAGACTTGAAAGAAATGTACCTGCTGCTTCTGCCTTACAGCGACACATCACTGACAGAAAAGCCCACTTCACTTCCCCGCCTCTGATCCCACTTTTTGGGCAGCAAACACAGGCTGGTGGGTTTGTTTCATCTTTTGTTTCCATTATAAACCAGTTTTAAGCTCAAATAAAGCGTTTAAATATCAACAAATTACTTCCTTTGTATCATAAACCATTTTTCCATGGTAAAATATTCTGTCTAAACATCAAATTTAGTGTACTTACAGCACAAGAAACCTGGAAATCATTACAAACAGGTATTCTGGGATTTAGGACCCATTTGGAAAGATGAATTTTTAAACTACATTGGGAAGCAGCACAACTCTCTCCCACCACGTTGCTGGATCATTTCCAACCAGGCGTTCAGCAGATCACAGCCCATCAGCGCACACAGCACCGTGCAACGTGACTCTTACAGAACTTAGAACTATTAATAAAGGTATTGCACCAAAAATATTTACTGCTCTCCAGTCTTATGTGACTGAATGATCTTAAATTCAGAACTAACGAGTTCTGGATCAGCACCAGGCAAAACCACTGCAAGACCAAGGGAACAGTGGCACTGCAGTGTCCAGTGATCCCCCATAGTTAGAACACCCAGCACTTCCAAAGAGCAAAGAATTCCAGTCTTTCCAGGGATAAAAGTGTAGGTGAAAAAGGCAAATTAGGCAAGACTCCAATTGTCATGTTTCTATTTTAACATCAACATTTTTTTAAACAGATTTCCTCCCCTAACAGAACTTTTCCAACACGGGAATTCCATTTTAAATAATACAAAGCCACTAAATCTCCCTCTAGAGTTTATGAGACATTAGCGGCTTAAGCCGTGCTGGCACAAGGGGAGGGATAAAGCAGGATGATATCCTGAACGATGCAGAGCTGCAGTGCTGGATCTCACAATCCACTAAAACTTGCTCAGTGGCTTTCAGGATTAATTAGCTATTCCCAGTACTGGTGTTGACTCAGGGACCCAAAATACAGCCCAAACGCTGTTAATAGGAGGAGTGTGTGCTGTCAGTGGGATCCCTGAAGATCAAGAGGACAGCGAACTGCTCAGAAGAGGGAGGTTCACGTTCATCTGAGAGATCTGGCACCAATCACTGCAGAAACACGATGCCACACCAAGAGGCCTCAGCAGATTTTAGAGCCCGGACGACCCCCAACTCCCAGCCTCCCTCCAGCCGAAGGAAAGATCTGGCTGTGGATCTAGTGTTAGTATTGACAAGATTAACCACAGGTGAACACATCAGGGAAGACATTTAAGGTTACTATGCACGTGCCCAGAGAAGCCGGAGGGAATGAGGCGTGCAGGGAAGATGCAGGGGAAGGAGAGAGCACAGATAGCAGTGGAAGTTGTCTTTACCTGCTCTGGCTAGCATCTCAAACTCGGACACAGTCTCCCTCAGAGGCTGCATACCTTTAGTGGCTGCTTCACTAAATGAGAACTCCTGGCTTTCGTTGTGGGTCAGTGCCTCGGTGCTGCTCACCCGGGATGGCTTGAGGAACACCTTGGGCTCGATATCCAGCTCAAACTGTTGGAAAATTGCAGCAGGGAAAGTCATGTTAGCAGTCACTTCAGTTCCCATCTTCTATGCTCCCGGCGAAGGCCTCCACCACCAAAGGGAGGACGGAAGAGGCCACTTTTCTCAGGCTTTACTTTCTATCTTAAACCATCAGCGGCTAATGTGGCGATTCAGGAAAAGCCAAGGAACACGCTCCATTTCCGGGTGACCGAGATGGATCACAGAGGGACTGTGGCACACTTAAGATTCTAACAAACCATCTCTCCCCAAACCCACACCCAGGTTCCCATCTCCTGTGTACGCAAGGAACACATCTTTACCTTGATAGAGCTGTTTTCAAACATATCCACAGTCATTTCCTCCTCTTCCTCGTCCTCTTCCTCAGCTGTGGACTCAACTACCATTCCTGGGAACTTCTCAACACCACAGAATTGCAGGAAGATGGGGGCTCGGCTCGAGTTGCGCTGTATTTCCACCCGCAAGATGCCATCGCGCGGCCACTTCTCTCGCACGTGCTCCAAGCAGTTAATGGGTGAGCGGGAGAAGGCGATGTGGATGTAAGCCAGGATGAAGAGCACAAAGAGAGCCTACACACAGCAAGAAACAAAGCAGAGACCATCAGCCCAACTAGCCTCGGCCTGTTTACAGACTCCCCAGTTTTAACCATTGCTTCTTTGCCCATGAAGTCACTGCGTTAATTTGGACAACTGGATTTGCAAGTGGATAAGAACTTTTATGCTTTCCAGCCCCGGTGGTCTCTGCATCAACCATAAAGCAGTCCAGAATCAGGCAATTTCAGCACTACCGTGTCAACAGGGGAACACAGCAGAGACAGCAGCAGGAACAATCTCCTTCTGTCCATGAGACCAGAGCTGCCACTGATACCTGTGCAGTACAGGTGTCCTGCTGAAAGAACAGGTCACATGCACAGGCCTCCCGCAAACCAACACCATCCCCAGAACGACTGCACCACCAGCGAGTCAATCAAACACAGCACCAACGTGTGATGGGGCTCCAAAGCATATTGAAAGAAAGAGAAACACACCCGTGGCTTTCAACCATTCCTTCCTCAGCAAAAAGTGTTTTCTGTTGAAGCCCGGAGAATACCGCCCAACTTCACAAACCTCAGCAACAGACACCCCACCGTGAGAGCAGCACAACACAAACCCATGGCAGAATCGCCAGCTCCGCATTCAGATCTGCCACGGCGAGGTACAGACTCTGCTGCAGCAGGGGTCGAGCTGGCCTGCCAAAGCTGGGCTAGCGGAGCATCACCGCTCCCTTGCCCTGGCTCAATCCAAGGAACAGCTATCAAGTCACGGCAAAACAAAGTGGACTAATGAAATTCGTTGCCTATAGTGAAGGTAGTAAATCCAGCATGATGTTACCCAACACTGTCCAAAGTTCACAGCTGAAAGCTCCGAGAAACACTGGTACAGTAAGTGGTGCAGCCGAGTTTCACACACGCGCTTTCCAACTGCACTGAGATACCCGTTCCCAATTAAACCAGCTGTGCCTGCTACGTTTCGTTCTTGACCTATTTGCTACGAATAAACAGGCTGGTAAACATCACATCTGCAGAGGAGCCGCATAAGAAGACGCTAGGGCAGGTAAATCAAACACCTCCCTCGTCGCAGGAGGAGCCATGATGAAGCCGGCAGAACCACGAGCAGTTTTGGGACTCGGTGGATGGCAGCATGCAGGACCACGGTCTCTGACTTCACCTCCTACCAGGACCCTGTGTGCAGACCAGGCTGAAGTCTGGCTGACTGCTAACCCTGTGGGCAGGAGCAGGCTGTTCTCCGCAGATGGCCTGCGAATACTCTCTACTTCCTTGGCAGAGCTTTGATCAAAAGCAGACAGCAGCAAGAACCGCTACCAGCCAGACCACTCGCTCTGCCTGACAGCCTCAGCGTTACCACCATCCCCATTCCAGTCTCCCTGTCTGCCTGAATCTAGTTATGCAACAGGGAAAAAAAACCCAGAGAGATGTTAAAGCCTTGACTGTTTCTTGGGAGGGGAGAAAATTTATACATGCAGTATGAGACAAGTTGTCCTAAATGTTTTCTTGCTTTAAGCAGCTGAATTTTAGAAACTCAGAGCAGAAGGGCGCTGCTGTCACCTGAAGTTCCTCTCCCCGCTTCCCCTTCCTCTAATTACCCATATTGACACTGGCCAGAAGCGTCAGCGTGCGCCCTGGAAGCTGTGGTGCAGAATTTAAGCTAAGGGCAGTTCACCCTGCGGACACCAAGAGGCCCCTCTGTGGGTCTCCAATCCTGCACCCACAGCAACAAAAAAGCAGGCGGGTTTTCACCCTGTTATGCAGAGGTGTGATAATGTGCAGGCACGGCTGAGGGTGCTGACCAGTAAAAAGAAACGGGGTTAAAATGGGGTCATGCATTAACTGCTTCCAGAAAGGACAAGACTCCAGCAAAACTCCAACAATCAAATCTCTCACGTATGCAACGTATCCAAAAAGAGCGACTGCCTGGAAACAAATGGAAATCCTTCATGCTCACATCCCTGGACCTGACCCATGCCAGCCTGGCTGCCTAGCAAACCGACTCACTGATTTCCTTTTTATTTCCAGATCTGGTACCAGAGCTCTGGTGGTACAGGGACCACCACAGATCGGTACAACCATTCACGTCTTTCTCACGGGAGCTCAGTGGGCAGCTCAGGGCAGGTGGCCCAAACACAGGCGGCCCAAACACAGGCTGTGACTTCTAGCAGCGCCAACCTTTTTTGTGTTGATAAGGAAATCTATGCCTTAGCGCCCAACCACAGGCTAGCAAGAAGAACGTCCGCTCCTCCCCCGTAAAGCTGCCCCTCACCTTGAGGAGAACGAAGAACTCGAAGACGCGGCGGAAGGAGGGTGGGAAGAGGCGAGCGTAGGTCACTGCCATCTTGAAAAAGAGCGCGTGGAAGAGGCGATCGCGCACATTGATCAAGGGGTTCTGGTTGAGGTTGGGATTGCGGACGCCTCGGTTGTTCCCCCCAGCAGCCCCACCGCCCCCGTTGTTGTTGGCCGGGTGGTTGTTGGCGTTGGGCTGGTTCTCGGACATCCTGACGCCTGCAGCCGGGAGCCGACGGGCGCTGGTGGTGCTGACCTGGGCCGGGGGGGGCCGTTCCTCCTCCGCAGAGTGGACTCGGGGCGAGGCGGCCGCTCCGCAGGGGTCCTCGGGGCGAGTCAAGCGCTGCCGCTGACGGGCCGGGAGCGGCTCGGTGCGGGCCGCCGGACGGGCGCTGCCCCCTCCCGCTCTCCTCAGGGGTCGCCGCCCCGGGCCCGGCCCGGCCTCCTGCGCGCAGACACCTCCCGAGCGGAGGGCGGCTCAGGCCTGGCGGGGCTCGGGCCGGGCTCCAGGGCTCAGCGGGCCGCTGCCTCGGAGGGGCCCGGGAGAGGTGCGGCCCGAGCAGGCCCAGCGGGGACGCGGCTCCTGGGCCGGCCCCGCGGCCATGGGGGGGTTCGGCACCGGGGCGGCCCGTCCCGGAGCGCACCGGGCGCCTCGGCTGGGCTCGGCTGGGCTGGACTCGGCTCTCCTGGCGCGGTGTGGAGCAGAGCGGCCCGGCCCGGTCCCGTCCCCTCAGCGCCCCGCCGCCATCTTCCTCCGCCGGCACCAACGGCAGCGGCAACGCGCCTGCGCGAGCGCCACCGGGGAACGCTGGGACGGTGGCGGACACACGCCGGCCCCGCCCCGGGATGCAAAGCAGGAGCCCTCCCGCCATGCACCGCGCGCATCCCGCCGCCCCGCACGGAGGCTCAGCCGCGGAAACGCCAAAATTTCTGTCCAGAAAAAGAGGATTTCGAGTACTACAACTGAGTGGCATCGCTTGAGAGTGTGTCATCGTAGCGAAAGGCATAGGGGCCTGAGAAGGGGAACTCGCCATGACTTTAAAATTATGGATTGAGAGTGGTTCAAATAGCGCTGGGGGCACAGCGAAGATCGTGCTCGCTTCGGCAGCACATATACTAAAATTGGAACGATACAGAGAAGATTAGCATGGCCCCTGCGCAAGGATGACACGCAAATTCGTGAAGCGTTCCATATTTTTGGGACGAGCGCATCCCCCCCAACCTGGGGGCAGCCCCTTTTTGGCCCCCGCTCCGTGCCGGGGTTGCCCCAGACACGGCCGCTGCGGGAGCGGCGCGCACCGGGCACGGGGGGCGGGCAGAGCCCCCGGCGCAGCCCCCCCAGCCCCGGGGTAAGGGAGGAGAGGGCCACCCCCGAACCGGTCCGGGGGGCTCAGCCCGGCCCCCCTCGGGTCCCCGTGTGGCGCAGACCCCAAGGGGACACCCGGCTGGGGGAGCGAGACCCTGCCCCGTGCTGGGGCACCCCGGAGGGGGAGAGGAAGGAGCCCCAGGGACCCCAGCCCGCTGCCCACCCAGCCCCGGCCCCGCGACCATCGGGGTGAGGAAGACCCCGGCTGACCTCCGGCCACTCGGGCAGCCGCGGGGAAGGGGCTGCAGGGCGGTGCAGCCCCCCCCGGGTCTTTATTGAACGGCTCTTGTACAGCAGCCCCTGCCCGAGCAGAGCAGTGGGGGGCGCAGGGCCAGCCCCAGCGCCCAGCCCCGCCCCGGCCCAGGGCAGAGCCCCCCCGGCCAGCTCAGTCCCCCCCCGGAGAGTACGACCCCGCCGAGGGGGAGCTGGGGCCAGCCCTCCCCAGTGCCTGGACCGTCCTGGGGGGGTGGCGGCCCCGCGCCGGCAGGAGAGACACGGCCGGGCCCCCCCGTGCCGCTCTGGGGGTCCGGGGTGGCCAAAAGCCCCGGGACCCCGGGTCGTGCTGCAGTGACGGCCGGGGGGGGTGGGTGCGTGGGGCACCACAGCCCCACTCACACAGCACTCTCCTGGTAGCTGTCATCCTCCAGGAACCGCGTCAGCCTCCTCCCGGGGCTGGGCACCACCGGGGCCACATCCTGCCCTGGGGCTGCAGACTCCCCGGGGTCCTCATCGCTCTGCTCGCTGGCAAAGTGCACAAAGACCTGCGGGGGGGAGGGCAGGGTGAGGGGCAGCGCCAGAGCGACCCCAGCCCCCTTGCCGCCCCACGTCCCCCATCACCTGGTCCAGGGTGGTCTGGGACACGGAGTAGTCCTCGATGTGGCAAGGGCCGCGGTGGGCTGCCAGGACGCTGAAGATGGTGGCCAGGGAGCCAGCGTGGGAGGGCAGCTGGTACTGCAGCAGCCCCCCGTGCCGCTCCTTCAGCACGATGCCGGGGAAGCGGCGCTGCATCAGGCTCTCCACCGGCGCTGGCCCTGGGCCACCCACCCGCACCACCACGGTGTAGCCATCCCCAAACCTGCACGGGAGACGGGGGGCATCGCTGCAGGGACCGCCCGTGGTGTCCCTGTCCCCACAGGGTGGCCGCCCCTCGCTGCTGGAGCCCTCCCCGAGTCCCGTTACCTGTTCTTGAGGTGCTGGACGCTGCCCAGGCAGCGGAACCGGCCGTTGACCATGATGGCCATCCTGGTGCACAGCGCCTCGCACTCCTCCATGCTGCCGGGGGGGAGGCGTGAGGCCGCGCGGGGGCAGAGAGGTGCTCCCCTTGGCGGGGTGCCCCGGGGGCAGAGGGGTGCTCCCCTCCAGAGGTGCCCTGGGGGCAGAGGGGTGCTCCCGTCCAGAGGTGCCCCAGGGGCAGAGGGGTGCTCCCCTCGAGGGGGTGCCCTGGGGGCAGAGGGGTGCTCCCATCCAGAGGTGCCCTGGGGCAGAGGGGTGCTCCCCTCGGGGGGGTGCCCTGGGAGCAGAGGGGTGCTCCCCTCTGGGGGGTGCCCCGGGAGCAGAGGGGTGCTCCTGTCCAGAGGTGCCCTGGGGGCAGAGGGGTGCTCCCCTCTGGGGGTGCCCCGGGAGCAGAGGAGTGCTCCCCTCGGGGGGGGTGCCCTGGGGGCAGAGGGGTGCTCCTGTCCAGAGGTGCCCTGGGGGCAGAGGGGTGCTCCCCTCCAGGGGGTGCCCTGGGGCAGAGGGGTGCTCCCCTCCAGGGGGTGCCCCGGAGGCAGAGGGGTGCTCCCCTCGGGGGGTGCCGCAGACCCCAGGGTGGGGGGGCCTCACCTGTGGGACGTGAGCACCACGGACCTGCCCTCCCGGATGACGCTGAGGATGCAGTCCCACAGGAACCGCCGGGCTCGCGGGTCCATCCCCGTCGTGGGCTCATCCTGCAACCACGTCAGCGGTGTCAGCTTGGGCAGGACCCAGGTGCTGCTGCGGGACCCCCTGCTGCCCCCGCTCACCAGGAAGACGACGGGTGGGGCGCCGAGGAGGGCTATGGCCGTGGAGAGCTTGCGCTTGTTGCCCCCGCTGTACTTGCCCGCCGGCCGGTCCGCGTGTGGCCCCAGCCCCAGCTTGGCGATGCCCCACTGAGCCACCTGCGAGAGACAGGGAGGGGATGAGGATGGGGGTCCCCTGGGATGGGGGGCCGGGGCACGGGCCCTACCTGGGGGGTCTCCTCCTCCGGGACACCGCGCAGGCGGCTGTAGAACTCCAGATGCTCCCGCCCCGTCAGCAGATCCGTGATGGCGTCGAACTGGGGGCAGTAACCCATGTGCTGGTGGACGCACTGCAGGTCGGTGAGCACGCTGCGGGGACGGGGACACGGCTGAGCAGGCAGCGGGGACGGGGACAGGCTCCGGGGACAGGAGCAAGGCTGAGGGCACTGCGGGAATAGGGATGAGCACGCTGCCGGGATGAGGATGAGGATGAAGCCGAGCGCAAGCATGCTGCGGGGACAAGGGCAAGGAGGAGCAGAGGGTGGGGACGGGGAGGACAGCACACGTTCTGCGGGGACAAGGAGAGGGGGAGCAGCGGGGTCCCTCTGTCTCACCCACCTGTGTCCTTTCAGCCAGGCCTCCCCCAGTGTCACCTCCGTGTCCCCCGTCAGCATCTTGAAGGTGGAGGTCTTCCCTGCGCCGTTCACCCCCAGGAGGCCAAAGCACTGCGGGGCGCAGACAGGGGTTACGGCAGCCCCGGCCCTGCTCGCGGTGCCGTCTGTCCGTCTGTCCAGCACTCACCTCCCCGGGGGGGACGGCCACGCAGAGCCGGTCCACCGCCGGAGCCTTCCTGCGCCGGTACACCTGCACGGCAGAGCCGAGGTGGCGCTGGGTGCTCGCCACCCGTCACCCACCAGCGGGACCGGGGGCTGCGGGGGAGGCTGGAGCCCCGCAGCGAGGGCCCGGCCCCACGGCACGCACCTTGGTCAGGTCCTTCAGCAGCAGGAGGTGGCCGTGGGGGGGGGGGTGCTGCCCACCCTCGCCCGCTCCCTGGCCACGTCCTGGTCCTCCTCCCCCAGCGGGGGCAGCTGCAGAGCCCGTGGCCTGGGGGCAACAGCGGTGGGGGCACTTCCAGGGCTGCCTGCCCCATGACTGCCCCACGACCGCCCCGGGCTGCCCCATGGCCGGTCCTCACCCGAGCCGCAGGAAGAAGCGGTATTGCAGCAAGAGGGTGAAGAGGAAGAAGATGATGCCCTCAATGGCCATGGCAAACATGTTCTTCCCTGCCAGATCCCAGGACAGGGGGGACACGAAGTGCTTGTCCCCTGTGAGCCACAAGAGGGGCTGTAGGAGGGGGGGGTGCCAGGGAGGGCCCCCATGCTGGCCAGGCATTGGGGAGAGGGAGCAGCCCCAATGGCCCCAGACTCACCGAACCTCTCGAAGGCGTCAGCCATCGCCTGGTTCTTCACCATGTCGATGAGGCCTCGGCCCAGGCAGAAGTGGGGGAAGATGAGGAAAACTTTCTTCAGGATGCGGTTGATGCTGTTGAGGTTCTGCAGAGTATCAGGGAGAGGAGTAGGGGAGCTGGTGCCACCCCCACAGGGACGGGATGGGGATCCAGGGCAGCCCAGGGGCTCACCTGGTCCACAAAGAGCTCCAACACGAAGGTGGCCACGCTGCCGTTGATGCCGATGAAGAGGTTGATGCATGTCAGGGCCACGTAGGCGGTGCTGGGGATGCTGAAGAGGAAGGAGGCCGGGTACATCAGGGGGGTGATGGACCAGCTGGAGGGGCAGAGAGGCAGGGGCTGGCCGAGGTGCACCTCCGGTCCCAGGGGGCACAGCAGGGCGAGCCGGCACCCACCCCCCATCACCATGACCCCCCGAGCCAGGGCTGCCCCCAGCCCCGCTCAGAGCGCCCTGCACCCCCCCTTCCCCCAGGGTCCAGCCCCGGGGGGGCAGGGGCTGCGCCCCGGCTGGGCTCTGCTGGCCCTTCACCCGTAGAGCAGCAGCAGCAGGACCAGGGCGGGCAGGTTGGCAGAGGACACGTAGGACTTCTGCTGGAAGCAGAGGAAGATGAGGATGACCAGCAGCGCAGGGACCAGGTAGTTGCACTGTGGACATGGAGAAGCCGGGGGGGGTGTCACAAATGGGACCTGCCCCCCTGGGAGCTGTACCCCATCCCAGTCCCCGTCCCTGTCCCGCACCATGTCCCAGGCGAAGTTGCCCAGCCAGTAGGTGAGGGGCTTCATCCCGCTGACGAACTGCAAGTGCTTGGCCTTGCTGACCCGCTCCTCGATGAGGAAGAGCACGAAGCTGGCTGGGACGAAGGACATGGCGAAGATCACGCAGATGGAGACCAGCACGTCCACCGAGGTGGCCATCCTGCCGGGGGGGGGGGGGGGGGAAGGGCTCAGCTGGGGACAGGGTGGGGACCCTGCGGGACCCCTGTCCCCAGCACTCACAGGGCAGCCTCCGAGAGCTGCTCCTTGGTGAGGTTGAGGGGGTGGTTGGTGGCCGTGATGCCGTAGAGCGCGGGGTCGGTCCCGGCGGGCAGCCGGGCACGCAGCAGCCCGTTGCTGGCCACATTGAGGAAGGAGACCATGGCGTGCCAGCCCTTGTTGTTGAACCAGACCTGCAGCCCAGGGGAGCCCGGTGGCTCAGAGCCCCCCTGCCACCCCAGCACCCACCCTTGGCACCGCCGCCATCTGCGCCCGCAGCACCCCGCTCCCCGCCGGGCTCCCACTCCCCACCAGCCCTGGCTGGGCTTGGTCCTTCTCGAGCTGCTCCAACCCCAGATGGGGACCTGGGTGCTGCATCCCCCGCTGCCTCCCAGCTCTCACCCCTGCGGGACCCCCAGCCCCAGGGCTGGGCGCACCTTGATGTTCCTACGAGCGTCCAAGCCCTCGATGAAGCGGCTGAGGTTGCCCAGGAGCCGGTCTGAGGGGCTGCCCTGGGCGTGGGAACAGAGGGTGAGGAGCGGGCTGGGGTCAGAGCCCTCCCCGAGCCGGCACGGCGGAGCTGAGCCAGTGGGGGCAGAGGCCCAGCCGTACCGGGGTGACCCCGAACAGTGCCCGGAGCTCCAGCACCGCCTCGTCCACCTCTTTCGCCGACGGCAGGGCCTGGGAGCCACCAGCACCCAGAGAAAAGCCACCGTACCTGTGGGGGAGCGATGGACACATCCAGCCCTGCCATCCCGTGCAAGCCCCCCAGCCCCTCCACCCTGCGCTGGGCACCCCGATGCCATGGAGAGGGGCACGCAGCGAAGGGCTGAGGTTGCCCAGATGAGGACTCTGCCCACAGACTGCTCAGGCTCTGCCTGACCCCGTGGGGGGGGGGGGGGCCTGCTGCCTCCCCCCCCCCCCTTTGAGACCCCCCCCCCCCCACGCCCCCCCCCGCTCCTTCCCCCCCTTTTTGTTCCCCCGCGGGAGAAAAAAGGGGGGGGGGGGGGGGGGGAGAAGTACCCCGAGGAGACGTTAGGGCAGCGCCTGCCTGCCCAGCCACAAGCCCCCCCCTTACCCTGCGGTGTCCTTGCTGCCTCCAGCCCTGGCTGGGTTTGGTCCCCCGCGTCCCTCCCTGGCAGCTCGTGCCAAAGCGCTGCCCCATCTTCCCGGTGGTGTCCCCGTCCCCGGCACTCACCCCTGGCGGATGATCTGGGGGTAGGTCTTCACCAGGTAGTCAGAGATGTTCCTGCCCGTCAGGTTCTGCAGGACATCGCCCGTGCCCCTCTGCACCTGGGGGGAAGGACAGACAGGCTGGACGGACGCACGGTCCGGCTGACCTCCCCGGAGCATCGCCTACGCTCACACCCAGCAGCACTGGTGCCTGAGGCTGCCCCACTGGGGGTTACCTGGGGCGGTGGGAGCCCCCCGGCCCCCTCGGGGCAGTCGGGCAGCATCCTGCGAGCCCCTGGCCCGCTGCACTGGCATGGGGGGGACGGCTCGGCCCGCGTCCAGTTCCCACGCTGCAGCGCTTCCAGCAGGGCTGGGGGGGCCGGGGGGGCCGAGAAGCCATCGGGGTGGGAAGCTGGGGGGCATGGCCCCATCCTGGGCACCCGGAACCGCGTGGGGAGAGAGAGACCCCGTTACCAGCCTGGTGCGAGCCAGAGGCATCGGGACCTGCCCCCCCGCCTGTGGCTGCCATCGCCCCCCCACCGCGCGGACGGCTGGGGGTCCCGCGGCATGGCACCAGCTGGCAGGGCTGCTCCCGGGGAGAGGCAGGCACCGAGGTGGGGCCAAGCCCGAGCTGCCCCCTCCCAGCCCCTCCAGCCCCCCCGGCCCCGCGGGGCGCAGGCACTCACGCCTCCCCGGCATCCTTCATGCACTTGGTGCCGAAGCCCGGCTCGGCCAGGAGCGCGGCCAGGAGCCGAGCCGTGTCGGGGTCCCCCCGGGCGTCGTTGCTGCCGGGAGATGTGGGAGTGAGCCAGCAGCAGCAGGGGGTGGGGGGACACAGGGGGACACAGGGATGGGGCCACACCTGAAGAAGGTGAACTGCTGCCCGTACATCCAGGGCTGGAGGCGCAGCGGTGGGTACTTCCCAAAGGGCGGCACGATGAGGCTGAAGAGCAGCGCGATGCAGACGAAGACGGCGGGCAGGACGATCTGCCAGGGGCTGGGGGTCAAGGCCAGCTCCGCACCCTCCTGCCCCATCCCCTCCCCAGCCTCTGCACCACGGCCCCATCCCATCCCCGGCCGGACCTGCGCGAAGAAGCCCCGGGTGCTGCGTCGGGCGTGGAGCATCCTCTTGATGAAGAGGGCGCGGAGCTGCTGGCGGGTGAGCGCCCAGCCCCTCACCCTGCGGCAGGGCTGCCCGGCCGCCCCCCGCAGCAGATCCGTCTCCTGGGGCTCCTCGGCTGCAAGGGCAGAGATGGGTCTGGCCCCCGGTGGCGAGGGGCAGGGGCTCGTGCCGGGTGGCGTAGGGGGACACGACGTGCAGGCAGAGGCGTCCCCCCACCCCCACGTGGATGGGATGCTGAATGGGGGGACGCGACGGGAGCCCCCCAGTCCCCCCCAGTCCCCAGCTCCTACCTCGCCGAGCTCCTTGGGCTCAGTGTAAAGGAGAAGAAAGAGGGGTTATAGCCGTGCCGGCGCCTGCCCGGCCGGGGTTAGCACCACCCCAGGGCAGAGCCAGCTCCCCAGGCTATCGCAGCCCCCCCAGACTCCCATGGCTGCCCCCACACCAGCTCTGTCTCCAGGAGAAGGGGCCTGGATATGTCCCCTGCAATGCCATGTCCCCTCCCAACCCCTGCACAGAGCTGGGCTCCCCCCAAACCTGCCACCGTCCCTCCTCCTCGCCCTGCCTGGCACCCTGGGGGACACCCCGAGGCCGGGCAGGAGGGGTGCTGCAGGAGCATCCTCGAGCTTCCCCCTGCCCAAAGGGGTGCGTGCCCAAAGGGGTGTGTACCCAAAGGGGGGGCCTGCTCGCACGGATGTGTGCCACAGCCCCAGCCTCAGCCCACGGGGTGAGGGCAGGGGGCACCCAGGAGCAGGGGCTGGGCAGCTCAGGGGTCTCAGCTCCCCTCTCCTTACCCAGCTCCCCATCGGCTGCTTCCACGTCCCCCCCCTCGCCGGGGGCTGCTCCTCTCCCCGTGCCTGACAAAACAGGGGTGAGAGCACCAGGGTGGGACCAAGGCCACAGCCTCTGACACCTCCCTGCACCCATGGGTGCTCCCAGCCCTGTGAAGAGCAAGGACCACAGGGGGTGCTGGGGACACCCGCGCCCCTCTGCTCCAGGCTGCTGAGCTTCTCCCCCCGGACCCCCCCTGCACCCTGAGCTCCAGCCAGCACCAAGACATTTTACCTGCTGTGTCAGTGTCCACCCCGGTGTCCTGGGCCACCTTCAGAAAGATCTGAGGGTGGGAGGGGGCATTAAACACGGCTGCCGGCACCCACCACCCCGGAGAGGCAAAGCCCCCAGGTCGTGGGCAGCCCCCGGCAGAGCTCCAGGGAGGGTGGGCACCCAGGAGCCGCAGCTCCTCCAGGTACCTCTTCCAGGGTGGTGTCGGATATGCCATAGCTGGAGATGCCCAGTTCCCCCAGGCGGGTGTCCAGCTCATGGAAAAGGTCCCCAAAGGCCCCATCCTTGGCCCCGCTGTAGGGCAGGATGAAGAGCACCTCGTGCCCGATGTCCTCCACCAGCCGCGAGCCGGGAACCAGCTTCTGGATCAGTGCCGACAGCTGGGCCACATCTGGGGGGACGGGGAGGGCTGGAAACCTGGGGTGGGAGCTGGTGGCCGGGGCAGGAGGTGGCCAAAGCTGGCGTGTGCCCTGCAGCCCAGTCTGGGGGTCCCCGGGGAGGGTTGTAGGGGGCAGGAGGGCAAGGAGCCCCTTCCCGTGCGGGGCCAAGAGCCTCAGCAGGGGCTGAATGCGCCCACAGCCCCCCCCCCCAACTGATGGGGGATGCGTGGGGACCCCCGTGGGGAGCACCCGGGGATGGAACCGCGCTGAGGGCACAGGGAGGGATGGGACCCTCACCCACGGCGCCGGCCTCGCTGCCCAGGCCCGTGTCGCTGCTGTGCTCCGAGTCGCTGCCGTCCTGCGGGAAAGGGCAGCCAGAGCCTGGCACCCCGCAGCAGGATCCGTCCCCAAGCCCAGAGTTTGGCGCTCCCCCAATACCTGGGGCGGAGGCACTGGCCGCCCTTTTGGCTGATGCTTGGCGGGGTCGAGGGACCCACCTTTTTGGTGATGCCGGGGACGGTGCCGGTGCTGCTGCCTGTCCCGACCTGCTCCCGCTTCACCAGGGTGAGGTGGTAGCCGGTGCCCAGCCTGGCCTTGAGGAAGAGCGGGGACCCACAGCAGCAGAGCCGGCCCTGCGAGATGATGGCGGTGCGGTCCCCCAGCAGCTCCGCCTCGTCCATGTAGTGGGTGGACAGGATGATGGTGCGGCCTGGGGGCAGGCAGCGGGCTGGACCCCGGACCCCCTCGCTGGACCCCGGACCCCCTCGCTGGATCCCGGACCCCCTTGCGGGACCCCGGACCCCCTCGCGGGACCCCCTCTTTGCAGGCATCTCCCCACCAGCATGACTCCCTGCTCGCCCCATGGGCCCTGCTGCTGGTTCTCCACGGTTGGGGGGCTCAGACACATGCGGGGGGGGGGGGGGGGGGGGAGGCACGGGGTCCCCCCAGCCCTGACCTTTGCGGTACTTGAGCAGCAGCTCCCAGATGCTGCGGCGGGAGTAGGGGTCGACGCCGGCCGTGGGCTCGTCCAGGACGACCACCCGGGAGCCACCCACGAAGGCGATGGCCACCGAGAGCTTCCGCTGCATCCCGCCTGCGGGGCAGCAGGGATAGCGTTGGGGGGGCTGGGGCTGCGGACCCCCCCCCGGCTCGGGTGCTGGTCCTACCCCCCCACACGCACCCGAGAGGTTCCTGGTCTGCTCCCGGCGCTTGTGGGGCAGCCCGGTGTCCTGGATCAGCTGCTCCATCTCTGCCTTCACCCGCTCCTCCGACAGCCCCTTCAGCCGCCCGTAGAACCAGACGTGCTCCTCCACCGTCAGGCTGGGGTGGGCAGGGTGAGGTGGGCAGCCCTGCCCGCACCAGCCCCTGCACCGACCCCCCCACCCCAGCCTGCCCTGCCCCTGCCTACATGTCGAAGAGGACGTTGTGCTGGGGACACATCCCCATGGTTTTGCGGATGCTGTCGATATCGGAGCGGATGTCCCAGCCCAGGACATAGGCAGTGCCGGAGGTGGGGGGCAGGAGGCCGGTCAGGATGGACCTGGATGGGGGACCAGCAGGGAAAGGGGGTCACTGAGCGCAGGACCAGTGGGGCTCGGGGCTAAGGTGCCCCATTCTACGTAGGGTGCTCAGAGCCCCAGCCCCATGGGGACCCAGATCGGGACAGCCCCAGGGCAGAGCCAGGCTCAGCTCCTGCCCCAAGCTGTGGCCACGCAGCCCCCCCGCCCCGGGCCAGCCCCCAGCCCCACCAGCTCACATGGTGGTGGTCTTGCCGGCCCCGTTGTGGCCCAGGAAGGAGGTGATCTGCCCCTCGTAGAAGTCCAGGCTCAGCCCGTTGACGGCCACGCGGTTGCTGTTGTGGTAAATCTTCACCAGGTTGCGGATGGAGACACCGGGCTGGAGCTGGGCGGGCGGCTCCTCCACCAGCACTGGAAGCCATGGGGGGGTCATGTCCTGGGCAGGACCCCTTGCCAAGGGGGGCAGGACCCCCTGCCATGGGGCAGGACCCCCAGCTGGGGGGCAAAGCCCAGACAGGAGGGCTCAAGCCCAGCTCTGAGGATGCTGCCCTTTGGCCACACGGCTTGGGGGGGGGGGCAGGGGCTCACCTTGGGGCGCAGCGAGGGGGCTGGTGGGGTACTGGGGGTGCCCGGCTGAGGATGGCTCTCCAAGCCAGTAGCTCTTCAGGAAGGGGAAATTCCAGGGCTTGGGGATCCCGTACTGACCTGCAGCAGATGGGGGCTGAGTGGGGCCAGGGCCGGGGGGCTGCTGGGGGCTGGGGGGGCTGTGCTCACCTGGGAAGACGCCCTCGAGGTACCACGTGGCCAGGCCGTAGAGGCCAGCGTCCAGCAGCAGCAGCCCCATGGCTGTGGCGAAGCTGTAGGGGTCTCCTGGCACGGGGCTGGTGCCCAGGTTGTGCCACTGGATGCCCACCCCCTGCTCCTCGTAGAGGGAGAAGTACTCGCAGCCAAAGCCGAAGGCCACCGGCGACAGCAGGCTCTGGTGATGGCAAGAACGGTGGCATCAGCAGAAAGACCAGCCTGGGGGGCTTCAGCCCCAAAGCCCCCTGCCCAGCGCGCCCGAGGGGCATGGCGGAGGGGGCAGCCACGGCCGCTCACCACGAGGACGCGGAGCGGGAAGGTGACGTGGTCGCGCCAGGCGACGCACAGCACGTAGGGCAGGTAGAGGGAGAAGTAGATGATGCCGCCGCAAGCCGAGGCCAGGTTGGCACGGGGGAAGAAGGTGCTGATGAGGAAGCACTGGCTGATGGTGGCCACCGAGAAGGTGCCGAGGAAGAGGAAGATGACGGCCGGGTCGCTGTAGGGCAGGATGTTTCCCAGCTGCAGATCGAGGCAGGTTGGAGCCTGTGGAGCGCCCCGTGCCAGCTCCCAGCCCCGATGGTCGTCATGTCACCCACACTGTCCCCTGTCCCCTGCAACCTGCCTTGAGGATGAGGACGAGGAGGGCAGAGCTGAGGAGGAAGGGGATGAAGCTGCTGAGGAACCAGCTGAGCCAGAGGATCCCGCTGCTCAGCCCCATGGTCTTCATGGTCTCCTTGAGACGCGTCTCCTTCTCGTGCACCACCCCCTTGATGATCATGGCCACCGAGTAGATCCAGGCCAGCGTCATGAAGAGGGGCAGCGAGCGGTTCAGGACCCGCAGGAACCTGGGGGAGATGGCACCAGCCCTTCCACCTCCAGCACGACACCCCGGGGCCACCGCCGAGCAGGGGACACCCGGGTCACCGACCAGTCCTGCGCCACCTCCCCGGGACAGCGATGCTGCAGGATGCTCAGCCCCGTCCCCCACAGCAGCGTGTCACTCGAGGGTCCCAGGGGGCTGGGGCTGCCCCCCCGCCACCCACTCACACATCGTCCACGTAGCAGGGGTAGGGCATTTGCTGGACGTAGACCCCCGTCCGTGGGGCAGCCCCGGTCTGCACCCGCACCACCGCCTGCTCCACCAGGTCCTGCACGTAGACGAACCCCCCCCACACGTAGCGCAGGTCGCTGAAGGGGTCGGCCGCAGGGCCTGGGTCCCAAAACCTGGGGGCAGAGCATGGGGGGGGGGGGGGGGGCCCCCCCCCCCCCCCCTGCCGTGGGCACAGGTTGCTCGGGCGGCTGTGGAGACCAAAGGGGCGGGTGTCCCCCAACCTGTCCTTGATCTTGTTGGTCCTTGTGACACCATCGATGTCCATGCGGATCTTGTAGCGGACGTGGGGGGGCAGCGTGGGGGCCGTGGCGTTGGTGGGGGGCTGGAAGACCACAGCTGCCCAGAACTGCTGCTCCTCCAGCAGCTCCAGGGCCCGGGCCACCAACTGCTCCTCGGTGGCCACTGCCTCGATCTTGTCCAGGCAGACACACTGCGGGCAGGGCAGGCAGGGCTCAGTGGGGCTCGGGGGGGGGGGGGGGGGCAGCCCACCCGGGCAGCTGGGGTGACACGCACCTCCATGAACTGCGACAGCGTGCTCAGCACCGTGTCGGCATCGGCATATACCTGCTGCCAGGTGAGCCCCGGCCCCGCCGCCGGCCCCGCCAGGAACCCAGCCAGCGCCGGCAGCTTCCAGGAGGTGCCGTTGAGGAACCCATCCAGGAGCTGGGCTGTCCCTGGGGCCAGCAGCAGCTCCTGCGAAGCACCGGGGTACTGCGGGGTGATGCAGCCCACCCCGCTCCCAGCCAGGAGCCCCGGCTGCACCCCACTGCACCCCCATCCCGCACCCCGGTCCCCGATGGGGAGAGGGTCTGGGGGTCACGCACCCGGAGGACCTGCATCTCCAGGCTGTCGTTGAGGAAGGCGTAGATGCGGGGTCCCAGCTCCCGCCAGGCGCCCCCCGCCTCCCCCAGCACCGCCAGCTCCCGGAAGGTCCGGTTCACCTGCGCAGGGCAGGGGGTGAGGCAGGGCCGGGGTGAGACCCCTCCAGCCCCCCCGGGGTCCCCCGCTCACCTCAGCCATGACGCTGTCGGGGCCGGGGCCGGGCGGCGTGTACAGGATCTTACCCATGAAGAGGGGCTTGATCCCCCGCCAGAAGATCCGCGAGAGGGGGCTGGACTCCAGGCTGTGGACCAGCTCTTGGCAGAAGGGACCTGGGCAGGGGCAGAGCCGAGCCCTCACCACTGCCCCCCCCCCCCCCCCCCCCCCTCTCCCCCCCCCCCCCCGGGGGGGTGGGGCCACAAACCCCCGGGCCTGGCCCCCCCCCCAGCCCATCCCACTCACTGCTGGCGCTGCCCGCGGCCGTGGTTTTCTGCTCCGAGCTGTTGCGGTCCAGGAAGGCTTTGATGTCGTTGTCCTCGTACCAGTTGAGGGAGGGGACCCTGAGCCCCCCACCCTCGGGGTGCCCGCAGGCGATACGTGACAGGGCCCCGAAGGTGCCCAAGCCGGAGGCGCTGGCGTTGGGGGCCATCAGCGCCCCGAGCTCCCGCCGCAGCTCGGCAAGGCTGGTCATGGAGGAGACCTGGGGAGAGCGGGATGGGGAGCGGAGCAGGGCTGCGGGGGACAGGGATGCCCAGGGACACTGCGGGGAGTGGGGCACTGCTGGGGGGCACTGGCATGGGGGGGAAGGGGAATGGGGCTCTACCTCCTCCACCAGGGATGCTGCATCCCGCAGGAAGGTGCCCAAGGCTTCCACGGTGCCGGTGATGCCGCTCGCCTCCGAGCTCAGCCGTTCCTACAAGGGGAGCATGGGAAGGGGCTCACAGCCCCTCTGGGGTGGCCGGGGGCCTCTGCCCCGGTGCCTTCCAGTGCCCAGTGTGTCCCAGTGCCTGGCTGGGGGGCTCACCACCAGGAGCCGGGAGAGGTCGAGCTGGGAGAGGAAGGAGCCCTCCATGGCGCGGAGCTGGGGGCCGGGCAGGGCGCAGAGCCCCCGCTGCAGGCGCTGGGTGGAGGCAGCGTCGCCCCCTGCCAGGAAGCCCCCCAGCTCCGAGGCGTTGCAGACCACGGCCTTCAGCGGGAGGCGGGTGCCCACCAGGGAGAGCTGGCGGGGAGAGGGCCGGTCACCCCGCAGCCCCCGGCACCGCGGGCACCGGGAGCGGGTGCTGTGCTGGCACTCACGATGCGGGGGCTGAGCCGAGCCCCCATCAGCTCATCCACCAGCGCAGGGGGAAGAGATGTGTTGGTCCGGAGGAACCGTGAGAAGGTCTCGTCCTCTCTCAGGTAGTCCCTCACCGGCAGGGCTGAGGGAAGGGGGGTGGGCAGGGGTCAGCCAGGGGGGGTCTCGCTCCCCCGGGACCCCCTGCCCCCAGTGCTCACCCCTCTGCTGATCCCCACTCCCCCGGAGCTGGCGCAGGGCGGGCAGGAGCCGGGCGAAGCTGCGCAGGAGCCGCTGCCCATCGACGCGGAGCAGGACCTGCCGGGCTTCGGCCAGCAGGCGGGAGAGGCTGCGGGGGTGTGGGGTGGGCGGTGAGACCCCAGCCCCACTGCCTGGCCGGGCCCCACCCCCCCCCCCCCTGCTGCTCACATGGAGGCGTCGAAGTTGCCCACCACGCCTGGGGCCTCTCCCGCTGTCGGGTGCCGAAAACAGGGGTTGTTCATGTTGCAGATGATGCCCTGGAGCCAGGGCAGGGTCCCGGCCGAGGGCAGGGCCTTGTTGGGGAAGTGGCCTGTGGGAGAGGGAGGGGGTACAGGTCCGGGGGTGGCAGCACGGGACCCCTGGGGCCACGCACACACCTGAGCAGGGGGACACCGGCGAGCCCCGGGCTCGTGTCCGCTTCCCAGGTCGGTCTCCCCCAGTGCCACCCCAGGGCTCCCATGCCCTGGGGGGTCCCCAGCAGGCACGGCGGGGTCTGGCTGCCCCAGAGGGTGGCCCAGCAGGCATGGGGGGGCTACCCCAGAGGGCACAGGACACTCACACTCATGCTGCTGGAAGGGCGGGTGGGATTGCCGCACTGAGATCAAGATGAAGAAGAGGAAGAGGGGCCACAGGAGCTCGATGGCCAGCTGGATCTGGGGGGAGATCCACAGTTGAGGGGGGTGTCCCTGTCCCCATCAGCACCCAGGGCTCTGCCTGCCCCCGCACCAGGACTCAGCAGCTCCGGGCACCCTCCTGCCCCAGCTTCCCGCTCACCCGCTGCCGCCGGCGGTAGGTGAAGTTCTTCCAGAGCAGCAGCCCCAGCTGGGTGCCCATGGCCATGGCGGCGGTGGGGGGGGCGCATGTCCTGCACCCCACTCGGCTCCGGCTGCGGGCGAGAGTGGGGTGGTCAGCACCAAGCTGGGGGTGATGGCCGGGGCTCTCGCCTCCCCCCAGCTTGGGGCTTATCACACACTTGGGCAAAGCACCGGGCTCATGGCTCAGCTCCGGGGCTGGCAGGAGCCGGCCCGGCATTCCTGCAGCAAAGCTCCTTTCCAGAGCAAAGCCCTCAAATCTCATTCTTTTCTAAACCAAAAGCGGCAAAATAGGGCACAAGCTCTGCAAGTCCCTCCAGGTCAGCGCTGTGTTAGGAACCAGGAACCTGATTCACACAGCACGCCAAGCACGGGGAGCAGCCCCGAGCCTTGGGACCTGCCCGTGCCTCAGTTTCCCCACGTGAGGGATGTGTTGGGTGTTTCTGGTGCGACCCTCAGCACCCCAGGAGGGGAAATTGCCCCCATGGAAGGGGCTTGAGGCGTGAGCTCAGACACCCAGGTCCTGCAGATGCCCCCCAGCCCCATCCCAGCAAGCTGCCGTGCCCAGCCGGCTCCTGGGACTTCACCCGCCCCCAGACAGGGACCAGGGGCCTGGCACCCCCCCAGGACCCGGCAGCAAAGCAGCGGCCTCCCCTTCCAGCCACGTGGGCCAGCTTCATGCTGAAGCCCAGCACGACCGAACTCGCAGCTTCCCACCCAGCAAACACCCACACCCCGGGAAAGCCCCGCTCCGGAGCTGCCCCCCGGGTCACCGTGAGCTCAGGACACCCCGGGGCACCCACCCTGCCCACTCCACCACCCCGGGCTGGGGCCAAAGCTGCAGACTCACCTAACCCTGCCCCTGCCCTCTCGCCTCCGGTGGCCTCGCACCTCCACCACACCCGGCCGGGGCTGGGGCAGGAGGGCAGCAGGCGATGGCCTGCCCGCTGCCGCCTCTGCCCGCTGCCGCCTCTGCCCGTGCTCGGGGCTAAGCCGGGTCCCCGGGCACAGCGGGGATAAGCGGGCACCAGCCCGTGGGATTAGGATCCCAGCTGGGAAATCCGGCTGATCAGCCTGCGGGGCTGGACACGAGCAGCACCAGAGTGGGGTCCGGGGTGGGGTGGGGTGGGGGGGAGATTCCTGCGAGGGGGCACCGAGGCTTGGAGAGAGCTGTGCCACCCACCCCGCC
Organism: Butorides virescens; assembly: GCA_017310255.1. Lineage (NCBI taxonomy): Eukaryota > Metazoa > Chordata > Aves > Pelecaniformes > Ardeidae > Butorides > Butorides virescens. Next base: position 33,403 of record JADKXX010010579.1, read on the forward strand.
GCAGCGGGAGCGAGGGGGGGGCCCGGCGCCCCGGCCCCGGGGGGGCGGCTGCCGGGGCAGGGGTGACACCGGCCGAGGGGGGATGCTGCGAGGCTGCTGGGCCGGGAGGGGCCTCAGTCCGGCCGGGGCAGCGGCTCTTTTCGGGGCAAAACAAACACAAAACACCGGGATCCTCCAGAAGCCGCCTGCCAGCAGGGGACTCGCGTGGGAATCTGCTCACTCACCCCACGGGGGAAACGCACGCCTCATCGCTGCACCCGGGCGCACGGCCGCCCCCGACCCGGTCCCGCCGCACCGAGCCCCGGGCTGGGGAGGGTGCGGAGCCACGGGGAGGCGGACGGACCGGGGGGACGATGGGGACGCGGGGACAGCCCCGGGGGGGGGGGAGGGGGGCGATGCGGACAGCCCCGGGGGACGCTGCGAAGCCTCCGCCCGGCCGAGCCCGGCTCCCGCCGGCGCAGCCCCCGCCACCC
>JADKXX010010583.1:0-130839 GCA_017310255.1 Butorides virescens
GCTCAGATGGGTGCTGTGCCCCTCGGGTCACCCTATGGTGGGCTCAGCCGGGTGCTGTGCCCCTCGTGTCGCCCTGCGGTGGGCTCAGCTGGGTGCTGTGCCCTGCTCACAGCAGCTCTCCACCCCCAGCAAACACCAGTACGCAAACTCAGAAACGGGCAGTGCAAACGGCATCGCCCACATCCTCCGAGCAGCCACCACAAGGCAGAAGCAGAGGAAGCAGCTTCTCCTCCGCGCCGCACGCCCAGCGCTTAACTCTTTCGTGCTGCCCGCCTGGGGGGGGGGCGGGGGGGCTGGGGTAACGCTGCAGACGGGCTCTGGGTGCAAACGCCAGAATCGGGCTCAGCTGGAGGAGGGAGCCTTGTCCCGAGGTCCCCTGCCCGGAGCAGGGCTCTGAATTGCCTCTGCGGTTTCTCCAGAGTGGAAAAGCAGAGCAGAAAGAGAGGAAGGATCAGTCCCAAGCCACGATCCAACCCCTCGCTGCGGGGAAAGGGGTGTGAAGTCCCCCCAGGAGGGTGCTGGCCCGGAGGGAGCCTGCTGGGCTGTGAGAGGCAGCCTGGCCCCAAAGGCCTCCGAAAGCCCCCCCCCCCCCCCCAGCAGCCCCTCCGTCGCTGCAGGCCATGCCCAGCGCACCCAGCCGCCAACCGGAGAGCAACCCATTCCTCTCCCCTTCCAACCCTCTCCTCTTCCCAAGCCCCTCCTGTCCGGGGGGGACCCCACTGCCGTGCCCTCCCCACACCAGGGCCCTTCTAGGGAAAAAAAAAAAAAAGAGAGAATCCCCTAACCCTGACCCGGGGGGGGGGGGGGGGATGTGTCCAGCAAAGAGCACCCATGGGTCCATCAAAGGCTGCTTTCTGCTTGAACTTCGCAGGTACCAGTTGGCTAGGACGGGCGAGGCTGGATTTGCGCCTTCAGGAGATGGATAAATAAGCGTTGGCTCCCGCGGAGCTCGGGGGTGCTTCCTTGCTGTAGAAAGGCCCCCCCGGTTTCCTCGGCTCAGCGGCACCGGGCAGGTCTCGGTCTCAGGGACCCGGCGGCTCCCCAGCACCCATCTCCCTGCTCTTGCTTGCAGCTGCCGGAGCCCATTATGCCCTTCCGCATCTACAACGAGCTGATGGGCCTGGCCAAGGAGAGCCTCCAGGGCGGCGAGGCCAAGGGCAAGAGCGGGAAAGGCGGCCCCGAGCTGGTGGACAAGGGAGCCGACACGGACAAGGTGGTGGTGAACCTGGTGCTGAAGCTGAAGGAGCTGCTGAAGGAGCTTCCCTGGGAGAACAGGGCCACGCTCCAGTACCTCCTGCAGCACCTGAGAAGGTGAGAAGGGCAGGTCCAGAGCCCCACGGGGGCCGGGGCATCTTCCCTTTCTTCCCTGGAGCGGGAAGGTAAGCGCAGGGGCCGGCGGGGCCACCCGGCACAGGGTAGAGCCGTGGCCACTTCTCTGCCGCTCACCAAGGTCGCGCGTGCCCCGAGAGGGGACTCCTCCAGCCTGGCCACCCGTCCCTCCTCGCTCTCACGACTTCCTCCTCCTCCTCCTCCTCCTCCCCAGGATCGTGGAAGTGGAACAGGACAACAAGATGACCTCGAGCAACCTGGGCATCGTCTTTGGGCCGACGCTGATGCGCCCAAGGCCCACGGATGCCACGATTTCCTTGTCCTCGCTGGTTGATTATCCCCACCAAGCTCGCATCATCGAGGCGCTCATCATCTTCTACTCGACCATCTTTGAGAACAACGAGACCACGGCGCTGGCCGACTCCAGCAAATTCGGCACAGGCGGCGAGGAGGCAGCCAGCCGCTCCGACCTGGTAGGAGCCTCCGGGGAAGGGAGCACCCTTGGGGGATGCGGAGCCACCCAAGGCAGCCTGGAGCCCATCAGCTGGGGCAGCCCCTCCCGCAGCCCTAACGCCCCCCCGCGCCCCCCCACAGTGCCCCAGCCTCGTGCTCTGCCCTGCAGAGCGCCCCAGCGACGTTCCCCGTCCCTGCTGCGCCGCGCGAGGGCACGGGTCTGGCCAACGCTGTGGCCTTTCTCTGAGAAACCCCACCCTGCTTCCTCGCGTCCCCGCCTGCATCCCCACTCCACTTGTGAGTGATTTTTCTGCCCCAAAAGAACAGTCTCGTTAGGTGAGACAGGCGGGGGGGGGAGGACGGAGCCCACACTCTTACACCAGGACAGAAGTTGGTATTTCTCCAGCAAACAACAGTTCCGTAACCGTTTCTCGGTGACCAAGAGGGTTTTTTTCTCCTCCGTGCCCTCACTGTGCCTCTTCCTCCCAGGCTGGCGCAGGCTCCCAGCCCGCAGCTCCTCCCGGCAGCGTCGCCTACCTAGAGCTGCCTTCAGAGAAGGGGAATTTGGGTTTCAGCACCCGGCCATTCGCGGGTAAGTGAGAGGCACCCGGTGGCTCCCCCCCAGCGGGCAGGAACACAAAGCCCTTCCCCTCTCCCGAAGGCCACAAGGGTGCTGAACAAAGCCGCCGGCGATGCCGCGGTGCCGGGCGGGAGCGTAACGCAGGGCTCCTTCATCCCGCAGAGTCTGGCGACCGCTCCGTCGACTCCGACTCCGAGCTGGAGGACAGCGGGGAGCTGCTGGCCACCGTGGACGGGGGCCAACGAAGCCACCTAAGGAAACAGGAGAGCGAGACCAGCACAGACGAAGCTCAGTTCTGTGACGACGGGAGCGAGGGGCGGCGGAGCCGGAGCTGCAGCATGGGCCAGTCGGACACGGAGGGCACTGCTCCCCACTGCCGCAGCCCCCCGGGAGAAGAGCAAAGCGATGCAGAAGAATACCCCGAGCGACGCCTTTCCGCCGCCGACGCGGACTACAACACCAACCAGTCCAACAACACATCCCTGCCTGCCGCTGCCGCCTGCCCGGGGGGCTGCGAGCCAGGCAGCGAGCAGCAGCCCCGCTTTATCTAAGCCACCGAACAAAAACATCACGGACCCCGGGACGGGGCACAAAGGGGCAAAACCCAGGAACTACCCAGGCGTAGCAACTCGCAAAGCTGCGATGTGGAGGGGTGGGGAGGGACAGCACGGAGCCGGGGGCAGCTCGGGGGGGGTTTGGTGCGTCAGCTGCAGGCAAGTCCTCGCTGTTTCGTGGCTGGAGCTTTCACACAAAACCCACGAGCCCCTCGGCTCCCGGCGGGGAAAATCCCGTCAGTCTGCCTCGGCTGCTGGGAGCCCCCGCTCAATCCAGCGGCACATGGAGCACGTTCCTTGGGAAGGAGCTGAAGCAGGGCAGACTCTTCGCTTGTTGTTCTGGACTGGGAAGGAACCCAGGGCTTTGCCGTACCCGTGCCAGGTCACGGGCTTCATTTTTGCAGCGCTCCCTAATCCTACGCCTCTACGGCAGAAATCAAGACGGGAAGAGTCCAAGGATCCGATCCCCCTCGCCGGCTGTGGCTGGAAGGGGAGACGAGGCTGCCAGGAGAGTTCCCAACAGCGGGCAGGAGCAGGGCACTGCTGCAAGGCACGGGCACCGCACGGACAGACGGACAATGCCGAGCACCGCACGCGTGCGGGCTGGCTCTGCGGGCCTGGGGAACAGCTCGCCGGGAAGAGACGACGCGGCCAGAGGAGCCCTGGGCTCGGCATGGGTGGGTAGAAGCCACCTGCACCATCTCACACGGAGCCGGCTCCGGCTTTAGGGTCGTGGCTGCGCCGTTTGCCGGGCCGTGCGAGGTACGTCGACCGTTTGTACCTGACCGTACCGGGCACCCGACGTCCAGCGATGAATTCCCTGCCTCAGCGCTTCTAAGGCGCCCAGGGCTCGAGCAGCGACGTGCCCCTCCCGGCTCGGCTGACCAGGCTTGCACCGCTGCTTGTATTTATGGGCATTTTTCTGCTTGGCAGGAGCCACGCAAAGAGCACCCCGCAGGCTGTGAGCAGGCGCGGGGGGGACCGGCTTTCCTGGCTGCAGGCCCCCGAGCATTGCCCCATCTCTCCGAGGGGTTTTTTTGATGGACATTTGTTCTCCAAAAATGTAAGCTGCAAGTCCAGGATTACACCTTCGCTCTTCCAGCTGGCCACGAGACAGAGCTGGGCAGAGAGCCGGTCCCCGAGGGGAGATGCCTCCTCCTCCTCCTCCTCCTCAGGACTGCCACGGCCTGAATTGAGTCACAGCCCCTGCCAGGCTGAGAGGCTTTTTTTTTTTTTTTTTTGTAAAGATATAAACCCTTTAACACGAATTCACTACCTCTGCTGGCAACAGAACTTAAAGGGTTAAACAAGACCAGCCAAAATTTTTTTTTTTTTTTAAAGCTAGGAGACTTTTCTGCACCGAGGCAGAGAAGTGAGCAGATGCTCAGCATAGAAAGAGCTGAAAGCTGTTTCCTTCTATTACCCTGCTTGTACCCGGGCTGCGCTCCCGCCGCTGAGCGTGCCGCTAGCCCCTCGGCTCGGAAGGGCGCACGACGAGCTCCCGGCCGGGGACAGATTCGCAAGGGCACCTCACACACACGCAACTCGCAGCCCACGGCTCCCGAGAAGCTGCACAAATCCAAAGCTGTTTTCTAATAATTAGCCAGAGCCTTCCTCGGCGAGATTGCTGGGCACCGGATCGGCTCGCTCGCGCATCAGGCTGCACCGCTCCCGGTCTGAAGAGCATCCACCCCCAGGGGACAGCGAGGGGGAAGGCAGGGGCAGATCTCCGGCCAAGGCAGCCAAGCGAGCGATGCGGGAGCCGTGTTCCAGCTGCAGATAACACCGAGCGGCGTTTGGAGGGTTACACGCGCCTCGTTAGCGGAGAACTGGGCGATCGCCCAGATGTTGGGTTGGCCTCCAGGATGGGGGGAGAGCCCAGAAATGCGTCTCGACGTAGCAGGATAAAGGTACAGAAACCCGAAGTGGATGGACAGCCGCCCGGTTGTAACTGAGCCAAGGAGCTGGCGACGCCTGCGCCAGGTTCTGCGCCGCAGCTCAGCGAGGCGGCTGGATCTTCCCAGCGGGTCATTCCCAGGGCGGCGGGGGGGAAGGCGGCCGGCTGCCCCCTCTTGCTGCCAGCACTGCGACCACGGGCGGTACCAGGAGCGTGTGCGAGGATGGGTGACGGGTGAATGCGCGCGAGGGGGAAGGACAAAAGCTGCGCTTGAGCTTCACGCGGTAGCGGGGCCCTTCCCTTCGTGCGTGACTTCAGCGTGGACAAGTAACGCGTGTCCGTCAGGGCAGCCCCGCGCGGCTGTATGACGTGGCGTTACGTGTTTTGCTGTGTTCTGATTGACATGCTTCCAAAAAACCAAATAAAATCAGTGTGTTCCAAACCATGCCTGTCCTGGAGATCCGACTCTTCCAGACGCAGAGGCCCGCGGCCGCAAGGAGGCCAAGCACCGTAAGGACGTACTCCAAGTACTTCCAGGAAGAAAACTGAAGTTTAAAAACCCTCAAAGGACCAGGAACAGATTAAGATGAAAGCGACTGGGGGGCAATAGGCAACTCTGCATTGCCACACCCCAACACCAGGGTCTCAAAGCGAGGGTCAGAAGGTAGGATGGAGAAGGTAAGCACGAGGTAAGTCTGAACCGCAGCGCCAGAACAGCAGCCGACGGCTCTGCAGGGGGAGCCCCTGGCTCAGCCACGATGGAGTCCACCAGTGCCTTGGCAGCAGGGTACTCTGAACAGAACGAGAAACACAGGAACGTGCAAAGTCCAGAAGCTTTGGCACAGGGAGAGGCTGAGGAACACCAGTGAGGAACGGCGAGAATACAAACCTTTATTAAAAATAAGATCCTATAAATAAAATAGGAAAGCAAAAGCCTTTTTCCACTCGCTTCCTCCCTGCACAAATCAGTGGCTTCAGGTTACTCCCACAGCCTGACGCCTTGTGAAGAGTAAGGAGTTGCAGCAAATCCATGCTGGAAAACAAGGAATTAGACCCAGTAACACAACTGCATAGAGGCGACACGGCAAGAGCATTTTCTTGGCCATCTATGAGAAGGCAGACGTCTCCGAGCATCTGTGAACTGCGCACGGACAGGAAGATCGGGAGGTGCCCCACAACTCTTCCACACCTGGAAGAAAGAGAACTGGGGATGTGAGTTACCACACGCCTCCCTCAGCGGACCGCTCTCATGGCCAAGCCCCGCTGATGCCCTGAACACCCACAGGCGTGTCCTAAATGGCAGATACTAAGGCGAGAGACTCACTAAGCCTTGCTCTGGTCTGTCCTCTCACTATCAGTTCCCTCCACAAACAATTTAGAAGTTTTGAGGTAATCTTTTCCCGGAGGCAGCTCACTCCAAGTCCACCCTGGAAAGCTCCGTAAGTCCGAGGCATCGCCCAAAGCCCCCCGCTAGCCAGGGGGTCTCACACTCCGCCTTACCCAACGGCTCCAGGTTACTGCACCAGTCTGTAGGTGATGTAGCGGCCCGCAGTCTCGCTCGGCCTGATGATCTTCACTACCTGGAAGGCCAACAGAAGGCGCTCATGAGGGAGAGAAGCTTCCGGCAGTCAGTTTCCCCTGCAGGGCTTCCCTGCCTGACACGGGCGTGTGCGCAGACCAGACAGCGTGGCTGTAAAGCTGCGGCACTCGGCAGCCAGAGGCGGCTGGTGCTGAGCTCCCTGCTTCAGCTGGGGGTGCAGCGTGGCAGCGCCACCCCCCCCTGCAAGGGGAGAGGACAGAGTGGGGCTGGTGCCACTTCTGCTGCCTGTTCCCAGGTGGTTCAGCGGGCAGCCGAGACTGCTACCTCCTCGCTAGAAGCCTGCTCAGCTTACACGCGCCCGTACCCAACCTACCACAGCTCCTACGTTGCAGAGATCCCTTCCTGTCTCCAAGAGTTCTGAAAAACCACAGAGGACCTCAGCCCCTTGCCCTGCCCACAGGGAACCGTTGCCTGCGACTACTTCTCCCTTACCTGGCCACGCTTTATTCCGAAGTACCGGGCCACAGGATCCCCGGCCTGTATCCTCGGGAGCTGGTTCTCTCTCAGTTTACTGCGCAGGGAGTCAAGGAGAAGCTCCCCCAGCAGGACACACAGCTGGCCCAGGTGCCCGTTCGTTAGCAGAGCTCACGCAACGCAGCAATAAGCCGTCGCACACGGATGTATTCGTTTGCAGCCCAAAGCGGGCACGCATCACACCCGTGCGGGGAGGGAAGGAACAAACAAAGGATACTATCTGGCCAGCAGCTCAGTTACCTCTTCCTTTGTCATGACAACATGCTCTGGGACCAACTGTAAACAGCAGGGGAGAGAGACTGTAAGATTAGAAAGCCAGAGGAAGCGCCTGGCTCCTCACAGCGTCGGGGAAGCAGCACGTTTGTAAGGAAGAAAACAACGACTGCGTCACTCAGCCCGGCCTTCCAACCGAGAGGGCTCTGGGAGCAGCCCCAGCCCCAGTTCAGACCGATCGTCCCGCCCTCGCTCTGCTGCCCGGCACCACTCACCTCGTGTTCTGTGATGTTGATGAGCAGCTCTTGCTGCAGGAACTGCTCCAGGATGTATTTGGGAGCCATATCTACCAGGGACTGAGAAGGGAAAGATCCGTCAGGCTGCAGCACTGCTCTGGGACAACCCTGCCTGTGCTCAGACGTGCTCCTCAGGGAGCACCACTCACTGCAAACGTGGAACCACCGCGCTCACACTGATACAGCTACACAGGCAAGGAGGGCACAGACCTCTTGACCACTGGCAAATCAGCCTCCTGATGGGCTATTGGCTGTTCTTCTGGGGCCAGAAGGAGGAGAGGAAACAGCCTCAAGTTGTGCCAGGGCAGGTTTAGATTGGATATTAGGAAAAATTTCTCCATTGAAAGGGTTATTGGGCACTGGAAAGGGCTGCCCAAGGAAGGGGTTGAGTGCCCATCCCTGAGGGTATTTAAAAGCTGGGCAGATGGGGTGCTTCGGGACAGGGTTTAGTGGTGGAGAGGTATGGTTGGGCTCGATGGTCTTACAGGTCTTTTCCAACCAAATGATTCTGTGATTCTATGACCAGAACCACTCATTCCGGTTAAATGCAATGCGCTTGTGTACTAAGCAAGCTCCTGTATTAAGGTACAACAGGCTTTAGCGATTTTACCTGGAAGGAAATTCCCAGCTTTTGTTAACCTAAAGCAGCACTGGAAAGCATCCCTGGCGTGCGGTAACCCCCCCCCCCCCCCCGAGGCAGCCCTCCCCCAGGGAGCCCCGTACCTGCTTTGCCGAGGGCGTCATGCCTTGCTGCACCACGATCAGCGCCCTGGTGATGTTCTCCTCCTGCATCCTCTGGCAGTACATCTTGATCGTCTTGATTCCCACCTTGGGCTCCTCTGGGAAGAAGCCAGCCCCGGGGTTACAGCGAGCCCTCCTCATCCCGTTAGCCCCCGCGGGAAGCGAAGCCGCCCCCCTCCCGCCCAGCTCCGGGCCGCGCCGTCCCGGGAAGCCCGGCCCCGCTCACCCGGGAAGAAGACGAACATCTGGTCGGTGGGATCGTCGTTGTGAGCCACCAGCACCGTCAGGTCCGTGCGCCGGGGCCGGCCCTCGCTGGGTTTGTCACCGAACTGCGCCTTGAACTCCTCCAGCGTCTGGTCCAGCTCGTCCTGGGTCACCAGGTAGCCCCGGTCGTGGCAGAGCTGCCGAGAGCGCCCTCGGGTCAGGCGAGCCCGGCCTCACCGCTCCGGCGGGGGCCGCGGCCACAGGACCGGGCAGGGCCAGGCCAGGGCCGGGCCGGCCACCGCCACAGCACCCGGCCGCCGCGCAGCCCCTGCTGCCCCGCAGCCCGCCAGGCCCCGCCGGGCCCCACCGAGCCCCGCCGCCCGCACCTGCATGATGGTCTTGCGGATCTTCCACAGCCGGTACGTCTCCTCCTCGTCGTCCATGGCGCCCGCCGCCTGCCGCCCAAGGCCCCCACCGGCCGCCCCACGCGAATGCCTGCCCGCGCGGTGACAGGCGACGCCAGGGCAGCCGCGGGGGCCTCGGCCGCGAGGGCTCCTGGGAGCTGCAGTCCGCCGCGGGGCGGGGGTCTCTCCCCCGCGGGTGGGGCCCGCGGCTCACGTGCCCGTCAGGGGGAAAACCGCCGTCACGCGGGGGAGACCCGGCCTGCGACACCCCGCAGCCTCCCCCCACCCCATGGTCTCGCCCGCCCTGCGATAAACATCCCCGCGGCCACCCCGCCCACCCGGCTCTTCCATTGGTCAGCTTCCCATCTATCGGCCGGTCGGGCGCGCCTCTTTGCGCGCTGACTGGCTGCGCGGCCGCAGGGGGCGGTGCCTCCGCGAGGCTGGGGCGTCGATTGGCTGAGGGCCCGGGGGTGGCGGGGCGCCATGGGATGGGGCCGGGCGGTGCGGCGCGCGCTGCTGTGCGGGGCGGCGGCAGCGGCGCGGGGTCCGGTGCGGAGCATGGTGAGTGCGGCCCGGCGGGGCCCGCTGCGCCCCGGGGCTGCCGGGGCGAGGCCAGGGCAGCGCGGGCCGGTGGGGGCTGCAGGTCGGTGCGGGCCGGGGCTCTCCTGGACCGCTGCCGCCACCGTGAGGGGCCCGGGGCGGGCGGGCGGCGGGGGCTGAGGCTGAGGCCTGAGGCCTGGGCGGGCGCGGGGCCGGACGAGCCCCCCCGGGGAGCGTGAGGGTCGCTCGGGGAAGCGAAGGGCGCGGAGCTGCCGGCCCCGGCGGAGGGGGGGAGGTTCCCGGGCGCCGGTGCGGGGCCGGGCGCTGCGGGGCTCCCCGCAGCCGGAGGGGATGCGGTGGGGGGGGAGGGGAGCGGCGGCCGCTGACGGCGGCTGCCGGCCCCCCGCAGTGTGCCCAGGCGGAGGACTGGCGCTCGGCCAAGGCCATCTACGACTTCCACGCCCGAGACATCGATGGCAACGACGTCTCCCTAGAGAAATACCGGTAAGGGGGAAGGGCTGGGCGCCGCTCGGCCTTGGGGCGTGGGGCCGAGCGCCCCAGGCGGGGGAACGCGGCTCAAAGGGCCTCGCTGTGGGGCCGGGCGCTGATAAAGCGGCAGCGGGCGCGATCTATTGCATAAGGCGGGAGAGCAGCTTGTTTACGGGCGCCTTCCCGCTCCTGCCGGGGAGCGGCTGCTGATTCACCCCTTTTCCAGAGGCTACGTCTGCATCATCACCAATGTGGCTTCAAAATGAGGAAAAACTGCGGTAAACTACACTCAGCTTGTTGACATGCACGCCAGATACGCTGAGAGGGGTTTACGCATCCTGGGCTTTCCCTGCAACCAGTTTGGAAAACAGGTATGTGGGGGGAGCGGGGCGAGGGCTCCCCGGGACGGCGAGGACGGCGCCAGGATGCTCCCTGAGCGCCCCTTCCCGTGCCTTCCGCAGGAGCCTGGGGACAACGCTGAGATTAAGGCATTTGCTGAAAACTACGGTGTGAAGTTTGACATGTACAGCAAGATTGATGTCAATGGGGATGATGCCCACCCGCTCTGGAAGTGGATGAAGGATCAGCCCAAAGGAAGAGGCACCCTGGGCAAGTGAGTGTGGGAAGGGGGGGCTGCAGAAGCTGCCCCAGCAGGCAGAGAAGCCTGGCTGCAGCAAGAGGAAGGCTTGTTGGTTTTTCTTCCTGCCAGTCTCACTCCTGTTTGTTTCTCTCCTAGTGCAATAAAATGGAACTTCACTAAGGTAGGAGGCAGCTGCCTACTCCCAGGCTTGCCTGGGTCGCACCCTCCCTCTGGGGGTGGTGGGGAGTCCCTGAGGTGTTGCAGGGAGGAGAGATCCTCATGCACAGGCTCTGCTCTGTGTGGTTACCCTGGATGTCAGGGTAGGAGCATCCTGAGGGGTTCCTGCCCTGCCCCAGTCCCCGGAGACTTGCGGGAGCCCCCAGCCCGGTTATCTCCAGCCCTGTCCCAGAGAGGCAGTAACCAGCTGAGGGGGGAGCAGCTCTGCCAGGGGCTACAGCTCCGCAAGCAGGACCCAACCCTGCTGTAAGCAGCTCCCAGGCTGCTCTGCTGCTCTCGCAGGGCTGCAGAGCCCCTGTTCCAGCTGGGCTCGCTCACGTGGCCACTGCTTCGCTTCCACAGTTCCTCATTAACCGGGAGGGCCAAGTGGTGAAGAGGTACAGTCCGATGGAGGATCCCTACGTAAGTGCTGCCGGTGTGGTTGGTGTTCCAGCGGGAGAAGGGAAGCGTGAGGGTGGCTCACGTCCACAGAGAAACCCGGCGGCGCTGGGGCTGAGCACTGCGCCAGAGCAGGCTCTGCTGCCCTGTCTCGGCTCTCTTCCCCTGGTGGCTGGGGGGACAAAAGGCGCTGCTGTGCTCTGGGGGGGGTGGCTGTGGCACCAGGGAAAGCAGGAGCCCAGCACAGGGCGGGTAGGTGGTTCCAAGCAGTCCCTCTGGGGTGCGATGGAGAGGGCTGGGGCATGGTTTTGGGGTGATGATGTTCTTGTAGCACGATGCTCCCTTCTTTCTCGCAGGTGATCGAGAAGGACCTGCCTGCCTACCTATAGATCTGCTCATCTCACCCCTGCACTGACCCTGCACCCCAGCACCAGCTCTCCCGCTGCTGTGGAGCCTTCTCACCCAGCCCCCATGACGGCCTGCCTTCAAGCCAGCTTGCTGGTGAGGCAGACCTGAAGATCTGGCGTGCACCTGCGGGAAGAAGGCTTCACAGGGCTGGCGGCTGCTGCTGGGCAGCCCTTGTCTCTGGGCGTAAAGCAGGCTCGGGTGTCTCCTTGCAATAAATACATTAGAAATGAGTGGTTGCGTCTGGGTGTGTGGCAGAGAGGGGTGGATGGGGCTGGGTCGGCTGTGCTGCTCCCTGTGAGAACGCAGAGCTTTGCAGGGGAGCCAAACCTTGCACAACTCCCGAGCGCAGCAGGGATAATCCTCATTAGTGCTGACGGGGGAATTGCACACAAATCCTGGCTCAGCCTGTGCTCACGTGGGAAGAGCAGGGGGAAGGCGCGTGGCCCCTCTGCGACTGACCCTGCTAGGAGCTGTCCTCGCCCTAAAACCAACAGGCATCTGCCCCGATGAGGCAATGGGGTTGTTTTCCTCCGAGGCTGGCAGACTGCAGGCAAAGCCTGGGTGCCCAGCAGCACCCCGGCGCCAAGAGCCCTCCTGGCCCTGGCCGGTGGCAAAGGGGCCAGCTCCAGCAGTGGCGCAAGCCAGATGCAATTTGTGTTGGGACATGGTGAAACACCTCACGTAGCTGGAGACGTGTCCAACCGCAGGGTGCAGGACCTTGGGTGCACCCGTCCTCCTCGGGACGCCTCGGCTGCAGCCTTGTCTGGCCAAGGCCATGGAGGGCCAGGGGCTCCTGTGGGCAGGGAGCGCTCACGCTGTGTGGGAGCCTGGAGGAGGTGCTGGCTCTCCCCCTTACCCATTTGCTTGCTGCAGGACCAAGGTGGGAGTGGGGAAGAGCCCCAGGGTCCTTGCTGGGGGTCCCCCCACAAATCTGAGCCCCCCATATGCCTGTGGATCAAGGATCCTGCTCCATCCTGCCTGCTCCTCCGTCACCAGTGCCCATGGCTCACCACCATCCCAGCTCCCGCGGGGCTGGCAGTGCCTGGGCGAGATGTCCCGGCGCCGCAGCAGGCGCATGTGACAAAGCAGCAACAGCTCGTGCTGGAGGAATGCGCCTGATCAGAGGCTCCTTTATCTGTGTTTTTCCCAGCAAAGCCGGGAAGGAGCAGCCTTGAAGGCCGATGCCTGGGCGGGCTCCAGGGGGGATCCTCCACCGCTCAGCCCAGGGAGAAGGGGGTGGCTCGGGACAGCAGTGACGCAGGAGATAAACTCCAGCTGCCAGCGGGACCCTGGCCCTCAGCTTCCCTGTCCTGATCCGAGTCCCAGCTGGGATCCTGGGGCAGGTCTACACCTCTGGACAGACAGACAGAGAGCTGGGACTTACAGAAGTCTCGTACGTGGCTTCCTTTCCATTTTTACTGAGCAGAATGAAAAAATTATCCTTCTGAGGAAAGTAGAAAATTCAGGAATTATTAGTCCAAGGCACATATTCTAAAAAAATCTCTTTACATATATACATCTCAATTAATTATAAATACACATAGAAAAACAAAGGCAAACAACAAGCGGATTAAAAAGTGCTAACAAAAAGGTGAAGGGAAGAAAAAAGGGACTCATTTAAAAATACATACAATCAGTAGGACAACTGCGTAATAATTTAGTTAAAAGGTATTGTTACATATTATTAACCCTGACGAAAACACAGGATCGGGGCAGGGAAGGGCTTCCTTGAAGGTGCTCTCTGTCTTTCCAGAGATCAGGGAGGGAGAATTGCATAATTTTAAAATTAACGTCAAAGCCACCGGGTACGGCTCCGGGTGACGGCGGAGAAGTGGCTGGCGGAGGGTGCCTAGCAGAATTCCTCCTCGCTATTCCTGAGTTTAAGCCTCTCTGAAATGGGTTTTCCCAGCCTCCTTTTCTCTCCTCACTGAGAATTCGGCAAGCGCCAAGCAAACGAACCAGGACATGGGCAAAGCCAGGGCCTCTCCACGAGTGGTGTGGATGGGGACATGCTTTAAATAGAGGAGGGTCTGGGGAAGGGGAGAGCCTTGCTCTGTTCAGGACTAGGAAAAGGCTGTTGGGGCACCCCGAGAAAGCGGCGATCCCCGGACGGCCCCGCGGCGAGAGGCGAGCGTGGCTGCCGTGAGCAAAGCTGCGGGAAAAGCACAAACCTCTCAGGGCAGCGGCAGGGCCCCGGGGCGGGGGCACGCAGGGGGCTCCCCATCTTTGGTGTTAACTTTGAGGTAAGGAGGTTTCCTTGAATGCAGTAAAACACAGCCCCAAGCGGCCCCGGCCAGGCGGGCTGCAGGAGGCAGATGCCAGCTGGGGAGGGTGGGGGGTAAGGGCAAGCCCCCAAACGAAGGGCAGGGACCAGGGCAACCTCAAAAATGAGCCCAGAGGTGCATCATGCGGGGCAGGTCCGTGGTCTTAACGTAGGTAGCTCCCATCTCAGCAGGAGCACGAACGCTGCGGACGCTGACCCACAGCACTTCCCAACAGCAAACAGGGTGCTCAGCCAGTCCCTGAGCCCTGGGGGGAGCGTGGCGGGGGGGGTCAAGGCTCCCTGCCTGGAGGAAGGGACTCAGCCAGGCACTGTAAAGCTCCAGCCCCCTCAAGACTGAGCTGTCAGGGCATGGGGGACCCCAGCAGAGGCCTCTCCCGGCTGGCCTTCCTTCCCCAGGTCCAGGCCAACCAGGGAAGGTCTGGCATCCCTTCCCCTGGAACATCCTGGTGCCACTTCTAGGAAATACCTCGATAACTCAAGGCAGAGAAAAGAAACACAGCAGAGGGGAGGCTGGCGGAGGAGCTGCCAGGCCTGGAGCATTCCTGCCAGACTCCTTAGATTAAAGAGAGAAAACAAAAGACAGTTTCCCCGGGACCTGCCGAGGCGAGATGCTGCTGGAGCAGGGGTGGTGACAGAAGTGGCTGGAGGCTGCCTCTGTCCTGGGAGATGGCAGCCCGCCCAGCCACTCCTGGCCAAGGGGCAGGGGGGGGGGCCTGGGGCAGTGCTTTGCAAAGCAGACCTTTGCTCTTTGGTATCGGAGGGTGAATTTGCAGCATGAGCAGCGATACTGCACATCCCTGGTGCTCACCAGGGAGCTCTTCCCTTCTGGGGCCGGGGAGCAGCTCTCACCAAGGCCGGCGGTGGGCAGGGCTGGGTCACCCAGATCCAGACACCCGGGCCTGCCTCCATGGCCCAGCCAAGGACAAGCCCTGCAGGTGAGACAGCCAGGTGAAAGGACACCACGCGACAGCAAGAAGTTGAACAAAGCACGGTCAGCCACAGCGACCTTGCGAGGCTAAAGTGCAGGACAGGCTGATGGGACACGTGGCCCTTCTGCTCCGGGGGATCCCCCCATGGTCCCAGTGCGGCTGAGCTCTGACAAACTCTCAAGTTCTGCCACGATACTGACAAATGAGGCGCAGATGCAGCCAGCTCCTGCCCTCTCCCATGGAGCTCAGGCAGCCCCAGAAGCATCGGTGTCCCTTCCTGGGAAGGGCAGAGCAGGCACAGTCAGTTTTGCTTCTCAGCTACGCCTGCTCAGCCCTGCACAGAGGGACACTTGAACGCCATGGCTCCCGACTCCTCTGGGACAGCATTCCCTTCCCCTTCACCCCCGCCTTCAGACCCAGCCCTCCAGAGCAGCCTCAAGGTCCACAGCAGGGCTGGGGCAGCCCAAGAGGAAAGCTGGCAGCAGCCGATGCAGACACGGTTTGGTCAGCCAGCTCGTGGGGGGACCAGCTCTCTGGGCTGGAGGGCTGGGGAAGGCCCCCCCAGCTTGGAAACTCAGTAGTCTGCAGGGGGACAGGCGCAGAGGAGGGGGCCTCTCCTCAGTCCTACACGGGCACGGACCTTTGAGCAGGACTCGAACACAGCAGAGACCAGATCAGCTGAACTTGGCAGCATTCAACTCCCCCCAAGCGCATGTTACATACAAATCTATACATGCCTGACTGGATATTATATATAAATAAACTTTGCTTTAAGGAACTATAGGGTTTTTTTTTTTCTTCCCTCAAAAACAGAAAAGGGTCAGTCCAAACCAGTAGAAAAGCTGGGGCTCCCCAGCTCTCACCTCTGCACCAAAGGATATGGATCCACAGCGGCCGAGCATCACCTGGCGTGCCCAGCTGGGCTTTTCAGAACTCTGGGAAAGGCCCACTGAACTGGATCACACTCTGGCGCTCCTGGGGGAGTATGTTCTCCTGGGGGCCCCCATTTAACGTCCTTAGCATGTCCTCCAGGATCTCTCTAAAATTGATGTTCCCATCCTGTTGGACAAAATCTTCCTGCTGCTGCTGCAGCGTCTGCAAGGGTCCCGGGTGAGGCAGAGGCAGATGTTCATGCAGCGAGGAGCTCAGAGGCACGCTCCCCTCCAGGACGGGGGCCGGGCTCTTGAAGGCAGAAGGGTGGCTGAAGCTGAAGGGTAATCTGTGCTGCTGGTGTGGCTGGAGAACGGGCTCCGAGGGGAAGCACAACACACCGGGCTCGGGGTTCATCACCACGTCGGGAATGCTGTTGCTGGGAGGGCTGTAGGTCAAATCCAGGATCTCATCCTGGCGCAGGGAGTGCCCAGGCAGGGGGACCCCAGGCCCCGTCTGCGTGAGGTCCAGGGGCTGTGGCAGGATGGGCAGCGGCAGGGAGAACTGCGGGCTCTGCTCTTGAGCCTGGAGGAGCCGGTTGTGCTTTCGCTTCACGTTCTCGTCCATTTGCTTCAGCTCCTCCAGCACCTTACGGACACAGCTCTCGGGGATCTTTATCCCTAGGGGAGAAAGGTGCATCAGTCCCCACGGCGCTGCAGGATGGGGTGGGGCACTGTGGGGACAGAGGGGTGGGCGGCAGCACTGGGGCCCATTTGCCAAGCACGCCCCCAGCCTGCTTCGCCTCTCGGCCAGGCTGCAGAGCAGGGAGATGGGACTTGGGGTTGGACTAGATGACCTCTAGGGGTCCCTTCCAACCCAAAACATTCTATGATTCTATGACTGCAACCAGAGCAAAAGCAGCTCCATGGCCAGCCCGTGGCAGGCAGCAACAGTCCTGCTTCACATGGGCATGGAGGGAGCAGCTCAGGCCTGCTCACACCCTCTGCCCGGTGCCCAAACACAGGGCGGGGTAGCCCCAGCTCCCCTCCTTCACATGGGGGTTACCTAAGCAGTGGGTACTCCAGGCCAGGACACAGCCCTGTTTAGGAGGGGAATTTTGGCACTGGGCAGCTGGACCCCTTCTTCCTTCTCCTAAAATACCCTGCTCCCCTTCCCCTTCCCAGCACTTCACCCACCGACTTGTTTCTTCTTCTCCTTGGTCTTGAGGCGGACGATCTGCAGGTAGCTGGTGTTGGTGATGTCTGCCATGATGCTGGCGATCTTGCTCCAGACCCGCAGCAGGGCCCCACACAGCATGTAGTAGTGGCGCAGGCGCATGCCCTGGAAGCACTCCTTCCCCTCCTGGATCAGCTTGCAGCTCCTGTTCCTTCAGTTCGAACGGGAGAAAGCCACCCGAGTCAGCACAGGCTCCCACGGCAGAGCAGGACCCCCCCACCCTCAGCCTCCCCAGAGTGGTCCTTCCCCACTGCCACAGCCAGGGACCCAACACCAAGCTCTGCCTTGGGGAGGGCAGGATAGGTTGGGGCTGCAGAAGCCTTACCAGACAGCATGGTTACACTTCTTCAAGGAGAAGTGGTAGCTGCTCTCCCAGTGCTCCTTGGCTTCCTCGGGCAGCACCTGCAGAAGAAAGCACGCAGCATTAGAGATTTTCCACTGCCTTAACTGTGCAGCTGAGACTTGAAATCCAGGGCTGGGAGTCAGGACACCCGGGTGCTACCACTGCCTCAGCCCAGTCCACGGCTGGGCTACGAGTAGCTGCGAAGGGCTTACAATAAATGTCCTTCCAAAGCCACCCCTGCCCAGAGAAAGAGGCTTTGCCCTCTCTCCACACTGGAGGGCTGCAGCTCCCACCTACCCGCCGGTACTTCTTCTGCAGACTGTCCAGGCTCTCAGGCTGGCTCTGCTTCCCAATATTTGGCTTGTAGAGGATGAAGTTCTTCCCACGGCTCTGCTCTGCCAGCAGACAGGTATGTTTGCAGCCTCGCATCTGTCAGGGCAGAGCTGATGGTTAGTCACAGCCTCTCTCCCCAAGCCCATATTCCTCTAAACTAACCCCCTTCCTTCCAGGATGGAGGTTCTTGGAGGCATCTCCCAGCCCCCAGCAAGAGGTCAGACATAGACCTCTTACAGCCATGGTGGACCTTCTCCTGTTGGAGTCGCCCTCCAGGCTGAGGTGCCACCCTGGGACCTACCTTGTAGGAGAGGTAGAACCCATCGAAGGATCCTGTCAGTTTGAGTGACTTCTCATAAGCTTCCTCCCACTTCAAGCCTCTGTCGACACTGATCTAAACAAGGACAAACAGAGGGATTCTGTAACTCCAGAGCACAGGACATGTGCATCAGTGTCTGTCTCCTGAATCACACCCTCAACACAAACTTGGTGCTGCTGCAGCCTCGAAACAGGCACCACCAGACTGTCCTCATGGGTATGGCAGCCCCGAGCCCCTGGGGCAGGGCAGGGCCTCTCCTTGCCTCCTCTGGGTAACTCCCAGCATCAATCACCTGCTCATGGCCACAGCAGATGCGACACAAACAACACAAAGCCACAGGGCAGGGGGAGGGACCCAGCAGCTCACAGCCCCAGATTGCGAAGCACTGGAGAAGACTGGACTGCAGAGAGAGCTGTGCAGGCTGCCTACCTTATAAAATACGACCTGCCCATCCTGCGGGTGCCCAGGGGTCAGGAAGACCTCCTTGCTCTCCTCATAGATCTCATCCACTCCTGGGGCTAAATCTGTAGGAGAAAAGGCTGCTGTAAGACACATCTTCCCGTACGTCCTCTCCCTGCAGGAGTCTCAAGATCTGTGCTGTGTGGGGACACCGCAGTGCCCGAGATGGCCCTGGAACAGCCATCAGTCAGCACAGGGAGGAGCAGAGAAAGGTCCAGCCACCCCTCTTTCTCCGTACCTAGAATGCCCATATCGTATTTGCCCTCCTTCTTGTCCTTTTCAATCAAATAGTCAAAGGTGTCAGAAAAATACTGGAAGAGCATGTTCTGTTTGTCCACTTCCAGGCCCAGGATGCGGTTCAGGAACTTGGTGATGGAGCAGTCTGCAAGAGCACGGCGGGTCAGGGAGCATGGTGCAGCTGGGCATGCAGCCCACCAGCACACTCCCAAAGAAAACGTGCCACCCAACGTCCCCTCCCGACAGCAGCACAGCACTAATGCACAAGAGAGCAGCCCTGGGGCCGTTTCTCCAGCTGTGGCCAGCTGCCAGGCTGCTGCAGGGGAATGTGACCCACAGTGTGGGCTAACCCCCGCAGGACCCTCCCCTCAAAGCAAACACCCTGCCCCAGCTGCACAGCAACGCCCTCCAGGCTGCGCTCCCATCCAGATGGGCCGGGTGGGCCAGGACACCCCCCCTTTCAACTTTTCCCCTACACCGGACAGGAAAGGCTTGGCACATACCCTTCTCCACCGAGACAGTGCCGTACTTCATCTGACTGCAGCAGATCCCCACAGAGATGAGACCTTGCTTCATTTCTGGAACAGCAGAAGACAGCATGTGCATTTTAGGGTTCAGCTTCTCCTCGGCAGTCCTGCAGGGATGCTTCTCCTCCAGCTCTGCCCGTTATTGCACAGCTAAGCTTGTCCCAGACCAGTTTTCCCCTGCCTCTGGCAGGGTGACATGCATCTGGGTGGCCAAGTGCCCTGCTCACTAGTGAGCCACTAAGCCAGTGGTACTGTTCCCTCTCTCCGACCTTCTGCCCCAGCCTGCTGCTCGGTTCTTCAAACATCTCAAACCTGAGACCAACCCAGCCAGCAAGATGCAAAGAGACCCCAGAGCTGATAATGTTCTTACCATGGAAAAACGCAGCATCCCCTCTGTCATAGCTCTTGGGCACAGGAACTCTGTTCTCCGTGTGGTTGAGGATAGTGGAGAGGACCCTGTCCAGTGCTTTAGCCCCGTACTGTGAAGGGAGACGAGAATCACGCATGGGACAAACCTACACTGGCAGCCCAGCAGTGGATGGAGCGTGTCACACTTCTGTGGGCACTGCAGAGAAAGCCATCACCCCCAGGAAAGGCCACCGACCTGGTGGTTGTGCCAAGGGGGGAGCCACATGCAAGGGGCGTCCTCTGTCCCCAGGGGACCAGAGTACAGGAGCCTGCAGGTCCGCACCCCGCCGCTGGCACCAGCTCCCCTGGGGGCAGAGGCTCAGGAGCCCTTCCTGGCAGGAGCACAAGCCTCTCGCCAGCGTGGTGCTCAGATGCACAACGCCAATTATCGACGCGGTTCCGTATGCGGTACGTGAGGCTACACGCAGGGGGCTGGGTGCTAGGCCAGATCCTGCCTGTAGATGCCAGCAATGATCTTCCTGCTCTGGCTCCCACTGAAGGCACTTGCTGACCACCCCAACCCCTTCTTGGCTGAGCTCCCCCAACAACAGCCCCAAGTTACCTTATTTTCAAAGTTGTACTTGCTGAGGTCTCGGGATTCAGTGGCCCGCCGGTCTCCGTGAGTTAAGGCACCCTAGAAAGGCAGAACAAGCAAAAAGTTCTTAG
This sequence comes from Butorides virescens, assembly GCA_017310255.1. Lineage (NCBI taxonomy): Eukaryota > Metazoa > Chordata > Aves > Pelecaniformes > Ardeidae > Butorides > Butorides virescens. The sequence goes on from JADKXX010010583.1 coordinate 19,989, forward strand.
TTTTAGCTGTTGCAAAACAGCAGGGAAGCATGGCCAAAGGGATGTCTCAGAAGAGGCCAGGACAAGAACGTGCTGTGGGGAGGCCATGTTCCTCTGGAATACTGAGACTTTACCAAAGTATCCGGGGATTTATCAGAAGTGAAGAAAAATGGAAACAGAGACAAATTAATGATTTCATCAGCTTTCTGGAAACAGATGGGTTTACGCTCCTGTGACAGTGGGGGAATTCCAGCATCTGGAATTAGGTTCTGCTTCCCTGAAATTCCTCCTGATGCCTTGGTTACGTATTCTTCTTCACTTCCTTTCCCAAATCCCAGGATGCTAAAAGCGTTCTGTGTTCCACAATTGCAATCAATGCCTTCAGTCAGGGGTGATGAAATCCCCGTACTAATTACCCTGGCCATGCCAGTGGGAACACCGAAATGGAAGCTCTTCAGAGAGAATTGGAACGGACATGTTCATCTCTTTGCTGGGGGGCACTTACTAGGCTCTCCAGACGTTTTGCCACGATGGATGCAAACCTCCTCTCCCCTGCCAGCTCAGAGATAAGGAAGACGTACTCTGGAGCAAAAACCTGGTTCGATCGGTGCGTTCGACCTATGGGGACATGAGAGCAGAAGCAAAGGGAGAGGTTGGTACAGCCTGGCCGGTATGGGAAGGGAAGCTGAGCAAGAAGTGAGAGCGCCAAAACCGCTTTCCACGTCACGCTGGTTTTCAAAGGAGAGGTCTCTTTGGGGGAAAAGGACAGGGGCACAGTCACATTCATCACCCTGGTGCTGCTGAGACCTTGGCAGAGTCGAGTTTATAGCCCTGACCCTCTGGGGCTGAGGAGTGGCTCCCCAGGTTGAGCTAGGACGTGCATGATTTCTTCTGTGCTCACGTACTGAGGAACTGTCCCTCCCTGTCCTACAGAGCCTCCCGAGGGTGGAACAGAAATCCCTAGGCACCCCCAGCATGTTTCATGAGGACACACAGCTAACATGTATGGGAAGGTTCCTCCTTCCCACACTGCAAATCACTCCTGAAGTCAAACACAGACCTTCCCCCCAAGATAAATCAGTCACAACTGCTTTGTGTCTGCATTTCCACCCTGGCAAAACACAGGAGCAGTGTGCTCTGCAAGGCGCCGTATCTCAGAAAGCTAAATACACCTGCCCTGGCTGCAGCACAAGCCTGGCTCGGGTGGCCACGCACGCCTTTCCTTCCCAGGGCTGCCCGAGGCTTCATGGTCTCAACCACGCTCAGGGGAAGGGGACAGCGACCAAGCAAATCCAGCCCTCACCAAACTGCTGTATGGCCCGGTCTGCGCTCCAGGGCAACTCCAGCGTCATGTGAACCCGGCGCTTCTGGTTTTTCACCCGTCTGTCTGCTTGGAGAGAGATACCTGAGCTGGAGGCCTCGGAGATTATTGCTACAAGCTAAGGAGAGAGACAACAAGTGAGGAAGGAGAGTGAGGTTCCTGGACATCTGCAAAACTGCTTCAAGAAAACAGCCCAAAGCACAACAGCAGCCCCAGCCCATGAAGGGACCCAGCCTTGTCACCTCCCAGCAGGTCAAACAGACAGACAGAACGCTGCAGACCCCTGTTGGCCTGAGGCATGCCAAGGCCCCCTCCCTCTCCTTCCCCTCCCAGTATACCTACTCCCATGCAGATGTTTGGAGGCTTCCTTAGCTCGAACCCAACTCACCTTTTCCCCTTTCATAAAACGCTCCTTCTCCTTCAGGTTGACGTGGTCTATAGAGAGGCCTTGCTCTGCACGGGACTCGAACATGACGGAGCCGTCCGGTCTGCAAACCACCCGGCCCTTCCGCCCCGTCATCTGCACACACCGCACAGGGAGAGAGGCTGTTAGCAGAGGGGAGAGACCTGCACGGCGCAGCACGTCCATTTAGAAAGTCAATTCTCAACAGCTTTTTCAGCTTGCAAGGAAGGAGAGGAAACCCTCTTCCAGCAAGAACCTGCTTTGCTGGCCCCTTTTCCTGTCACCCAGTGACACCAAAATACCCTCTTGATTGTGAGGAGTACCTCAGCCACATGCTCCGGGCCCCCGAAGTGATTGATGAGTTCATCCAAGGTATTGAGAGGTAGCTCTTTGCCCAGTGCTTTTACTTTTGCTAGGAGGTCCTGCTTCATCTTTTCCACGTGTTCTAGTTCTCTCAGGCCATGCATCTCTTTCTGGGAAGGCAGTACGTGAAAATTACCTGCAACGTAAAATGCAAAAGTTTAGAGTTACCCAGTAACTGCAAATCAGAGAGGGGGGGAAAAAAGTTGTCCCAAAGGGCTTCTGGGGGCACTATCTGATGAGCAGGCAAAGACACCTTGATTTGCAGTAAAGGCTGCTGAGCATGGAGTGAATTCCCTCTGTGCTTCCCCCTGTTTTGGTGGGGAAAGGAGCATGCAGGGCAAATCCTCGCTGATCGCAGCAGGTTAGCGCGAATCAACCTCACAAGCCCAGGTCTGACCATCACAGGATAAAATTTAGCCAAGACCATAAGGCTGTCCCAAGCACAGAAGGAGCTTCACCATTCCAAGGTGAGGCCAAGAGAGTCTCCTCACAGCAGCTGACCCTGCAACCCCCTTAGCCAGACACCCCCCCCCCACCAAAAAGGGTGACATCTGATCTGCTGCTGTCCCTGCTTGCAGGGCACTGGGGTGCGTGGCTGCCTCCAGCTGCCTTGCCGTGCCCCGGGTGCCACACTCTACAGAACAAAGTGGCTGCAGTTCCCAGCACCCCCCCAGGGAGGAAGCAGCTAATAACCCCCTGCTGCTGCCCTGCTTACTTCTGTCCTCAGCCGCGAAGCCGTTGTAGGTGTGCTCAACGAAGATGACATCGTCCGTCTCAAACACGGACTCTGGGGACGAGTTGAAGTCACTGTCGAGGCCCATGTCGGAGTCGGTGCTGCTGTCATCGCTGATCTTGATCACACCCACGGGGTCACACACGCCCTTCAGAGCCTTGGCACAGCGGCCCCTCGGCTTCCCTGCAAGGGAGAGCGAGCACGGTCAAGGGAGAGTCCCCAGCCTCGTGCTTCAATGCAGAACAGCAAGTGCCAGCTCAGAGAGAGGAGGAGGAGAAATCACAAAACAGCTGAGATTGCCCCAAATGAAAGGCTGATCTTGGAAAGACAGAGCCTCTTGGGTGGGGGGCAGTTAGGAAGGGAGGGAGAGGGAGAGGAAGAGAAAGGAAGAGAGAGAAAGAACAAGGCAATCTTTATCAGGGCTGAAGCTAGTTGCACACGTCAGGATGAACACACAGCCGGCTCTAAGCAGCGTTAGCTCCTCAGGGGAAGGAGCCCGCAGGTCTGACTGCCTCCAGAGGAACGTGCAGGACACAGGAAGGTGCCAGTGTTTCGGGACGTTGTTTACTTCCAAGCACAGTACGACATGCCCCTGCTACGTGAGAGGGTTCACGAACCAGCTTGCACAGGCTGCTCTGCAACAGCAGCCACTCAGGAGAGCCCCCACAATCTGCCAGTGCTGCCGTCCCCCTCTTCCCCCTTTCCCTCACCCCACTGGAGGAGAAATCCCAAAACTCTTCTTACCTGCAGCCGCAGCCAATAATTTGGCAGGGAAGTGAATTTTTTTCCCCCCAGGACACCTGCCATGATATAAGTAAGGGGTAGTGGAGAACACCCCCCCTCGCTGCAAGAGGGCTTCGGGCATGCAGCCAGGACTCCTGTGCCATCTGCCCACCAGTTTAGGCAAGGAAGCGGCCGAGGGGAAGGGGCACAGCTACTGGGGGCAAGTGGTGGAGGCCAGGACCTACGCTGCGACAGGGAGGTGGGTTAGAGGGAGGAAAGGGTGAATGACCTAGATCTGCCATCCTCCAGATGAGAGAGAGTGATGGGAGATGTGCGGGAGGGCGAACTGAAACCAGGGCAGAGTAGCAAAAAGCATGAAGGGAAAGGGAAAAAGAAAAAGAAAAAGCTGAGTGGCTGGGGTGAAGCAGCAAGGCAGGAGGTCAGATGCTGGGCAGTGGAGTGTGCTCTTACGTTTTCTTTTAATGCCAGTTCCTTTTTCTCTCTTTCTTTTGGTTGAAGGAAAGTGCTTCTGAATTAGTGATAGAAAGACGCCTCTGAAAGTAAGATGCAAAATTTATTCTAGCTACCAGGAACAGGAACATCTGCCGGTTATCACGTAGCAATGTGTATTTGAGATAGCACCACATGTAATGAAAGAGGGGTAAATCCTCCACCACAACTACTAGCCCGTGGTCAGCCAGCCACTGGCACGGCGTGGCTCTCCAGAACAGCGGCAGCTCAGGCTGAGCCTGTTTGTTTCACCAAAGGCTTCTGCCACGGGAGCGTGGGCTGCACCAGCGGATCCTCAGCTGTGAAACGGGCGTGCTGAGGGATACAAGCACTGCAACGCCAAAAACGCGCTCTGCTGCGGCCTCCCCGCGGGCGGGGGGAGCGGGGCCGTTCCAGGGAGGCGCTGCAGCAGACCCCATGGCATGCCCAAGTTGCCAGGCCTTTATATAGCAACTAAGAGGGAGTTTTAAATGGGAAATGCTATACTGGGAAGCTGTTACATCACTGCTGAAAAATCCAGTAAGTCCCAGTGTCCCAGCCCCTCTCCGTGCTCTGACAGCAGAGACCAACAAATGTGCTCCACCAGTTCCTCTGATTAACTGGCCGTGGGCCTGCCTGTCCACGAAACAGAGAGAAGTGACAAAACACGGATACGTAGTGGTCTCAGGTGAACGGAAAAAATCATAAGAGGTGGAAAACAAATGTTTCTGTGGGCTGTTCTGCAAATAAAGAGCAAACGCTTAAATGCTGATTTTGTTGGGTGGGGATGAACCCCCGCTGCAATGAGAAGGCAGTGCTGAATGAGCTCTGGTTGAAAACAAAAAACCAAAAGAACAAACGTTGAAAGCAACAGCTGAGAGGTATGGACATGACAACTCGCCCGTGTGAGAAAAAGGGAGTCTGGGGAACCGGGGAGGGAGCTCTAAGACCCTTGGTGTGAGGGGCTGGAGGAGACAGAGGCAGCACGGCCCCCCCGAAGGGGCAGAGCCCTGTGCTGGCCATTGAGTGATGGCAATCGCAGGGCAGCGGGCAGAGCCCTTTTGTCCTGCGGGCTGGGGTGACCCCGGGCTCAAAATGCAAAGACTCACTCTCAGGTCTGGAGCCTCCCTGCCATGAAACCTTGCTCATTTTCCTGACACTTGCACTCCCAGTCTTCCCTGCGGACAAAGGGCTGGGCTAGTATTCACTCACTGAACAATCCATTTATTTTTAACCCCATTTCTCGGCATCTTTTAAACAACTGCTTCTTCCCAGCACACTCCCCCCTCAAGAAATCCCCTGAAGTGCTGTAAAACCAGGACGCCGCAGTTGGGAGGCTCAGCAGATGCCAGGAGACACTCGGTTATCTGGCCAGCGCCGCTGAGCAAAAAGCTCGAACTGGGGGCAGAGCCGAGCAGTGTGCGTGATCACTAACAGACCCTTCCTCCTTCGAAGGCTGAGCAAGGCTCACAGGGACCACGTAGCCCTCTAGACTCCATTCCTCTGAACTCTGTGACACGAAAAACAATCCAAGAGACGAAATCAATCCAAGCAGTCGGATTGCCTTGCGCACTGTCACCAAACTGGTGTTTGTTTTCCAGGAATGGACTGGAGACAGCAGAGTGACACAGACCAACACAACCCCTCCGTCAATAAGGGAGGAAAGCTTTGCCTGAGCTGGACACGTGCTGTCTCTGGCATCTCTCATTGCTTTCACCTGCACTAAAAGTCACTTCCACACAAAACAGTAACAGCCCTGTCGCCTGCAGAACAGAGGAAACACAACTCAACCCAGCGTCCCAGGTTTTCACCACCCATCGTGCAGGAACTGCCGCGTCCGTGGGGCAGGCTGGTATTTTGAAAGCTGCAGGAATGCGGGGGAGCATAAGCCTCCTCCTCAGGGTAGGAGTCCCGCTGCTGGCACAACCAACTCACCCTTAGCTAGGAACAAAGGCAACACAACCAGGACTCTGCAGAAGCCCAGCAATTGAACGTGTCCTGCCTCGTACACGTGCTGAAAACCAGCACTGGCGAATCCAAGCTCCTTGGATCACTCCTCCCTCTCACTGCTCCAGCAATGCCGCCTCACATTATCATCCCAGCCTCTGTCACGACATGAGACTCTCTTGCTCGTTTCTTCATTGACAACAGCCCCATTTTCCAGAGTCAGACCCACACAAAGCACACCTGAGCTCGTGTTTCTGGCTCTCCTACACCTGCCAATTCCTCTCAGCGTGCAGAGCCTCGGATCAGGCTGCTCATGCAAGTCTGGACCACAGGAAACGTCAAAATCCAGGATCTAGCTCATAAAGTCATGCTGAAGAAATAGTGCCTCAAGGACCCAGCTAAGCATCCTCTCCATTTGCAGCTTGCATAGGGCAAGGCATGATGAAACTGGGTTTTAACTTAGCGACGGCAAGTGTAAGTGGCCCCAGGGCAGGGCTTTCCCTAGCACGCCTCCAGCCTGCCATGCATCCCCCCCCAGCAGAAAAACAGGGATTTTTAACTCACTCTGCAGCAGAGACAAAACAATTAAGATGCCCATCGTTCTCATCCAGGACTTCTCTGGTGCGAGCCTCCCCGGTGGACTGCAGGCCGATGACGATACACTGCAGAGAAACACAAGGGACGGCAGAGGAAGGCGTCAGGGAGGGGGTACTGCAGTCGGCGTCAGGACAAACAGCTACAGGCTCGAGAATTTGTATTTCGCAGTCCCAGGTATGTTTCCCTTGGACCCTGTCCCAGGTACGTGTTGGGCCTGTAGCAGAGCTCCTGATCAAGCACCATCTCCAATCCTTCAGCATCCGAAACCGTACATCTGCTCAACCAGAGCGAGGATGAGTCTGATTACAGAAGCTAACTAGGGAGTTTCTGCCTAAAATTTCCGACTTGCATCCAGAAGGATGACAGGACAAGGCTGTGCTCAAGGTAAAGGATCTGGTACCCCTTCTAGCTTCAACATGACCCAAAATACTGTTTCAGATCAGCTTGCCCACATCTACCATAAATGAGCAGCGGGTAACACCTCAGAAGACAAGACCACCTTAACTCCCCAGTGTCGTTTATCATCAATGTCCCCAGAAACCTGGACACCGCACTTCATTCTGGTTAATCTGGAGAGAAATTCATCCTTAAAGAGGTTTGAGATTGCTTTCAAGTCAAGCTGAACAATAATTAACTCCCTTTGGTTGCAGACTACAACAAAATCACTTGTAACGCAAGGCTGACGGCCGCTGCCCCTGCAGGGAGGCTGTTACCGCACCTTATCCTTCGCCAGCTCCTCCTTGGCAAGCTCAACGAGTCGCCGGACTTTAGCAGCAATGCAGAGATACTTGAAGAAGCGCTGATGAGCTGACCAGAACTGACCCCACAAGGACTTCCGAGACTCCAAGCCGATCCAGTCGGCTGCCTGCTGGAACACCATCAAGGCCTCTGCCCACTGCAGACAATACCAAGAAAGGCTGGGTTAATATCTTAGCTTTCTTTTTCATTACCGCTGTGCAGGAGGTTATTAGAACAGCCTGAGGTTTGATAATCTGATTTACCGTCGGTATTTATGTCACTGAGTTAGGCTGAATGAACAGCCTGGTCATTCCTTTCTGCGCTAGCATGATGTTGCAAGCTCTGGTTTGCAAATACAGAGCTTTTAAAAAGAAGCAAAAAAATAGATAATTTTTTACGTAAGCTGAGCATGTGTACCCTTTTCTTTTTTTACAAACGAAGTCTGTGGTCATGGCCATGTTTAGGGTCCTCAAACCCTCCCACATAAGTACTGGCTGTGCCCAAAGCACAATTAAACATCAGCCTCCCCGCCGCAGTGCGACTGGCTCACCAACTTCGCTGCCTTGTCGTAGACAATCTTGTACTGCTGATCCAGTGGGATCTCCTCGATTCGGAAGGTCACTCCAGTGAAGCTGAGCTGCCTGGCAATGTACATTCCACTGACCTTCATGTCCATTGCCACGATCTCCATTGCACCGACTCCCCTGGGGGAGGAAGACAGCTGTGAAACCCCTTCCCCTGCTACAGGGCAGCACGGGTGGGTGCCTCTGCAAAACCACCACCTCTCCTGGCTCAAGCTGTCCTCAGACACTGTCCTTGGGCATTGCACCACAGGCAGTGCCACAAAACGTAAGCCGCATGAAAAGGGACGCTGGACGGGACTTACCTCTTTTCAATTGCATGCAGGAACTCATCAAACGCTCTGAAAGGGGTGCCCTCCCCCCAGATCCCCAGGCGGCTCATGTAAATCATGTTTTTTGGCTCAGAGGCACCTGTTTGAACAGAATTCACTGTTAGAAAAACCACAGAAATGGTGAATAGTTCTGACTCAAGTACAGTGAACTCTTAAGGGGGAGGTCATTTGCCATCATGCCTCAGGAGACCCAGGTACCTTTCCAAACATTGTCCTCCATACGCTAAGTGGGCAAGCGTCAGCTAAGTGGGCAAGCATCATCGTACAGCTGAACAGCTGGCCAGGAACAAGTTAAACCGGAGAGAAATTGGTCTGGCTTGCCAAAAAGTCACGAGTAATGGGCAGTGATGGGGCTTGGGGGAGGTCTTGGCACCCTAGGCTCCCCTCTAGCACTGCAGTGCCATTCACCTCTTCTTGCACAAACGTGTGCTCTCGGCGTATGGGCTCACATCTCAAGGGCATCCTTCAGATCACAGCAGTCACTGGCGACTGCTTACGCACGGCGCCCCCGCAATGCCGAGAGAAGCTTACCTGTGGCGCTGGCATAAACGACCCTTGCTCGAGGCAGTTTGTTCTGAAGGTCCAGCACTGCTTTGCCCATTTTAGTAGAGCTGGCGTTTTTGGCTTTGTGGCATTCATCAAACACAATCTGGAGGTGAACGTCAGTGAAGGAGAATGGATCTATTTTCATCATGAGGATGGGAGCAGACAGAAAACACAACCCAGCCTCCTCCAGCCAGCTGAAGAACCAGTCCCAATATCAACAGGACTGACTCCTTCCCCACACGGCAGGAAATCTGTTGGTTTTGCCTAGCCCTCTGCTCCTCAGAGCCCAAAGTCATTTCCCCCTCCCTCCCCCTTCACTCCCAAGGTGTGTCTTGCCTTGTATTGCTGAGGGAGAAGAATGCTGAAAAGGTTAATCCCAGCTGCATTCCTCCCCTCCTCCAGTTAACACTGCAGCCTTCGGAGGAGGAGGAGGAGAGCGGAGCGTGGGGGGATGCATGCGCTTACAGCATTTAAATATCTACCGAAGGCACCAGGCTCAGCAGCTGCTCCCAGTGACTTCAGATGGCCCTGAGCTCTTTGTTCCTCGGTGAATTACAATCACACGCACGCAATTCTTCCCTCTCTCATTTTTTTTTTTTTTTCTTTTTAAAAGGATACAACTCCATCAAAATTTTCCCTGCACCAGTCCAAAATTTGTTTTAAGCGTGTCCTGTGCTGCCCGCCTGCCTGGCTTTCACCGATCAGCGCAGAGTAAGTGGCGAAGAGGACTCCTTCTGAGGTAGCTGTGTCACCATATTTAATCTGCAGAAAGGAAGAACAAGAGCATACACGCTCATGACGCTCGTCCCCGGTACGTCGCGCCCATTCTTTGCCCGCAATCAGTGCCACTGATGGTGCAGGACACACACTCCCGCCTCCGAGAACAAAACCCAATCTGAGAGCAGAACAGACAAAAGGCTTTTGGTAGCCAGCATCTTTAGCACTTCTATTTGGCACTGAGATACGGTGATGACAGGGACTTCAAATGCCTGGACAGGCTCCACTAGCCAATGTGTCAGCACATCTGGATGCACGCAGTGAAATGTGGAGACCACGCAAGGACTTCAGCTTTCTGGCCAGCTGAAGTCGCTTTGCTTTTTTAAGCAATGGTTTAGAATGTCTTAATCATTTTGAACCCTTCCCTCTGTTTTAATTACTTCTAGAAAATCATTTTCTTTCTGACCAGGTGAGATTGTTGCAGATCTTACTGTCATGGGTCCCACCTGTACTGAAATAAAAGGTAGAGGAAAAAAAGGCATGGTCCCAATCTGAAGAATGTTCCATTTAAAGCCTTTTTGGTCTGAAAACAAACATCCCTTTCAGTCTCTTAAGAGAGTGAGTGCATTCAGAGGTGTCAAACACATGTGGTTTCCATTGACTTCATAAGAGCTGGCTGTTCAACACTGTTAAAAACCAGAGGAGAGTGTTTCAGTGAACCGGCCAGTGGTGCGGCAAACACTGGGCAAGGCTGATGCACTGGACAAGGTTAAAGCACAGGCTACGAAGAACTGCTGGTTGTTTCTTTTGAGAAATACTTCATCCTCATCCCTGAGTAACTGGAGGGAAGTCTGAAAAGTCTCTGATTTGCTCAGCTGGGGGGAAACGCCCACGTGCTCAGCCATGGCACCGTGTGTCCGCAGCCCCCTGCCAGGCAGCAATCTGTGCCTTTGCATGTGCTCCCTTACTCGAGTGCTCTGAAAAGCAGTTCCATGGAACCAGCACTGGGAATCGTTAGCCCAGGGGAGCAGAGCACGGCCCCATCTAACAGGAGCTGTTCCCTCTGCAGGACTCTCCAGGAACGGTGAGAAAGGTTCAAGTCCTGCTCTTGCCTGGAGACACTTCCCGCTCCCTGCAGGGAACAGCTCTGTGCTCACAGCGCAGCTCTGCAGAGCGTATAAAAATAGCAAGAGTCCAGAGTGGGAAGAACACGCTGAGAGAAGGGAACAGCAAGTAGCTTGTTGTCTGCTACTGCCTGTGCCACCAGCCACGCGGAGGCAGAAGCGACCGCTGCTTTACACGCTAAGGCGGATCCACCTAAGTGCTACTGCAGGCTGATTTTCCAGAACACCATCGCAACTGCTCTCCCCTACCTTATTCAAAGCATGCACAGGAATGTGGGAAGCTTCAATGTCCTTCAGGTCTCTCTCAGCATCATACCTGAGATCATTGGAGACGCTGAACCTGCAAGGCAAGACGTGGGCCTGGTTACCTCCTAAGGAGCTACTCAGGGCATGCACAGTGATCAACAGCCCTGACTAAAGCAACAGTAGGTGTGCAAGCCCGTCACATTCCCAACTGCCCACACACCTCAACGCAAGATCCTACAGCAGACTCCAGTCTGCCACTTACAACAGGCTGCGTGTATTCTGCAGTAAAACCCCATACTCTAAGGCCCTAAGTCTGCACCAGAGAAGTCCATGAATACCACTCGTCTGACTTCAAAGGGAGCGGGGATAGGCTTGACGTTGCGCTCCAAGCAGTACATAATCTGCTATTTCATAGTGACTCATTCGCCATCACCGCTGCAGGGGAAATATTCCCATTTCGCAGACAGCAAACAGGCAGAAAGAGGTGGAAACGACTTACCAAAGGCCACAGCATGAGTCAACTCTAAAGCCAACATCAGCACTAAGGAATTCCTTACTTCCAGATCCAAACTAACTCCAAGGTCTTACGGGAAAGACAAAAAAAAAAAAAAAACCCACCAAACCAAAACCCAAACAACTTACCACAGAGCTTTTTTCCTCCCTTTAAGGTAATTTTCAAAGATGATGCCCGCAACTGTCCTGCCCTTTCCAACTCCAGCACCGTCCCCAATGAGGAACCCAGCTCGCTGCCCATTGGGTAATAAAACTTCATGTTGCTGCAAAATCAAGAACAGAACTGGAAATTAAACTGGATTTGCCTTTTCTAACAGCTTTCATGTGAGCTTACAAGAGAACCACTTCATATATCCCATCGATGCACGTGCATTTCCTGCTCATACAGACAGCAGCAGGAATGGTTGAGCATCATGGCCAAGCTCACAAGCAGCAGTCCACGGAAAAGGCCCCCAGGCTCCCAAAATGTAAAGCACTCCCCCCTGCAACAAAAGTCAGGAGTTCTTGCCTCTTGGGGAAACAGAGCCCACAGAAGTCCCCGGCTTCAAATAATTCTTTCAAAAGGCATTTAAAATGCCACACGCCAAAGCTTCTGAAGCTTCATCACCTATGTTACAGGTGATTTTAACACACTTGCACATATGCCCACACAAAGGCAGTTTCTTTCTAGAGTAAGACAAGCAAGCTGGGCAAGGTGGAGCCACGTACCTGGCAGGCATAAATGATTGCTTCCAGCTGTAGTGCAGAGAGTGACCCTTTGTCAGCAACGGAGCACGGCAGGGAAAGGCTGTAGGTGATGTCGGGTGGGGGGACGCTGGACAGAGTGCTCGTTTCAACCACGAGGTCAGGGTGGTGCTTCCCAATCTTGGCTAAATGACAATACAGAAAACAGGTAACTCAAGGCCTTCGCTCCCACGGGGCACCCCAAAAACGACTGCAGACCCCGTGTTACGAGTCTGTAGCCCTCTGCTCAGGAACAGAAGAGAGAAGCCCAGCTCTTCACTCTTTTGTTCCATTGAAATTTCAGATTGCCGAACACAAGTCACACACCCCCCCAAAAGCAAGCAACAGAAAAGCATTCTGTCAAAATAGCAAAGCACCAACAAAGCGTCAGCACACTGGTAAAGTTCTTCTAGAAAATCACAAGCTTGGGATGTGCCACAGCAAACACCATCTACTGCTTGCAGGAAAATAAGGGAGCAGTGAATTCGGTTGGTCCACAACAGAGCTAACAGAACTTCCCACACCCGTGTGATGGTGAGACACTCACACTTGGAAGGTATATATTCTGCATAGGTCTCCGTTTGCCCCAGCTCTTCTGTTTCTTCCTCCTCACCTTCATCCTCCTCCTCTGCAGGAGCCTGAGACTGAAAAGAAACACAGCATTGACCAAATGTTAACGTTCTTGTTGAATTGCGGACACATGCAGTGCTACACGGTGCCAGAAACTACCATTTAAACGATGCAAATTCACAAACGCTTCAAATACAATTCATCTCGTTTATAGACTACAGTGACACAAAGAACACCATCTGCGAGGGCCCAGCAAGTGCTTTAAGAGCTACTTCCAACGCCTAGGCCACCCCAAATTAGGGAAAGATGTTTACATCACTTTTCAGAGGGGCTGTGGGCCAGCACGAATCCTGCCCAGCTGCGCTCTAATCTCACCCTGAGTAAGGGACCTAGACCAGCTTTGAACTCAGCGTGGTGCTCAGCAACATAAAGCAAAGCCGTGTAATTCCAGAAGAGCAGCCTCTGTAGGCTGCTGGTTTAGCTGCAAATGAAGCCCAAATCATAGAATCATAGAATGTTTTGGGTTGGAAGGGACCCCTAGAGATCATCTAGTCCAACCCCCCTGCAGTAAGCAGGGACACTGCTAGCTAGATCAGGCTGCTCAGAGCCCCATCCAACCTGGCCTTGAATGTTTCCAGGGATGGGGCCTCCACTACCTCTCTGGGCAACCTTTTCCAGTGTTTTACTACCCTCATTGTAAAGAATTTCTTCCTTAAAAAAATATGGAACGCTTCATGAATTTGCGTGTCATCCTTGCACAGGGGCCATGCTAATCTTCTCTGTTATCATTCCAATTTTAGTATATGTGCTGCCAAAGCAAGCACATTAAAAAAGAAACCCAGCCCTATCATGCTCTAATGTAGCGAGGTTTCACCATGGAAAAGGCAAAATGCTTCTGGGAAAGGGCAGCAGTTTGTGTCTGGCGGACTCTCCGAAGGGAAAACGGTCAGAACCGCTGCCCTCCACGCTGCGATGTTAGCGAGTCGGGAGCCTGGTGCCCGATCCTCCTGAAGCCCACCATCGTTCTCACCTGGTAGCTTATGAGGAGCGGGGTGTTGGAGACAGCAGGAATGTGGTCATTCGAACTGTTTAAGCCAGGGAACGATCTGCTGGGTGAGAACAGCTGGAACAGAAAGGGTGCAGGTGAGAAAGCAGGCTTAGCCCTCCGCCCCTGAGCCCCAACAAGCATGAGAATAGGACAGCAGGAAAGACACTTGTGCTCCGCGCTCGCGTCTTGTACTCCAAGGATGTCAGTCGGCTTTAATACTTTCTGTTTGTGAACGAACAGCCCTGGGCAGTAATGCTGGAAACCAATAAATCTTGCAAATGGAATACATGCCTTTGTCGACACACACACAGGGAATCGCTAACCAAGGTAAATACATTCCTGCAAGAAGGGTAAACATTTTGTGCATGCGCCCACGCGTGATGAAAGCCTGCGGGGACACATCTCCCCCCACACCTGCAGGACGGGAGTCTTTCTGCCAAACGACACAGCATGGGTCATCCCAAAACAGCAAGTTTTGCCTCCCAACAGGACATCTCAGGCGTAAGCCCACCTTTCATACGCCTCCCATCAGCACTAACAGGTTACCTCTGCAGACCCTGCCACTTCCAAAGGGCTCTTACAAGCCAGCAGTCCCCACCAAGACCCGATCAAAATTTATTATGGGAACACTGGATTTGCGCTGCGCTGGAGCAGTTACACCAGTCACGCTTCTCCCATCTGCTTCAAGGGGAGCTCTGTACAAAACTGCTCTGCCCGACCAGACGGGCCCTTGTTAAAAGGAGCTGTGCGGATTCTCACTGCGGGATCACGCGTTTATTCTGAGCTGGTGAGTCCCACCGAGCGCCCCGGGTTGGGTTTGCTAAGGGAAGAGAAACAGCGTCACTTTGGAGATGAGAAGGGGAGGCTGGAGTACAGCCAAGGAAATCCAAGCAGGGGGAATGGGAAAGACTGAACAAAACTGCAACCAAAAGCCACCGCTGGGGAAGGACCGAGCGTTAACTCAGAACACCAACACTTTATATCTCCTTACAAACTGCCCTTGAGGCAAACATTTATGTAACAATTTTGCTTTTAGCATTAAAACCGCTGTTAACAGTAATTAGATAACAGCATCAATTAACAGCTGTCCCGAGGTTAAGGACCACTGTTCCTTTGCCAGAGACCACCAAAGCCTGCACCTTTTCCAGCTGCCCCTCAGGCTCACCTCACCCTTGCAGAGATCAGGATCTCCACTACAGAGACCAGCCACGAGGCCCGGGAGCTCAAACGGCACCGAGACCCCCTCCAGGCCAGTGACGGAGGGGCTCAGGGTGCCGTACGGGCTGGCTGGGTCTCCCCAGGCACCAACCAAACGATGGCTTTGGACCATCCAGCCCGCTGCACCGCAGCCAGCCAGGAGAGCTCCCAAGACACTCCTAGCTGGGAAGGCACGATCGAGGAGATCCTTTGTCTGTCCCCACGCAAACAAAATCACCCTGGAATTTCCCGACAGTGAGCAAGGTCAAGCCAGCAGCTCATGGCATCCAAAGCAATCAGCAACTCCAGAAGCAGCGCTGCTTCAAGTTTA
This sequence comes from Butorides virescens, assembly GCA_017310255.1. Lineage (NCBI taxonomy): Eukaryota > Metazoa > Chordata > Aves > Pelecaniformes > Ardeidae > Butorides > Butorides virescens. The sequence goes on from JADKXX010010583.1 coordinate 35,210, forward strand.
CAGCCTGCAAAGAGTGCCAGACTTAGGAGGCGACCCATGCTCCACCAGCAGAAGTGAAAGATGGGAAGTTCTAAAGCATAAACACGCCGATTATTTCCTTTTTTTTTTTTAAATTTAAAAAAAAAAAAAAAAAAAAAAAAAAAAAAAAAAAAAAAAACACCCTCCATTACTGGAAGCCTGGGTCAGAATTACCAGAAGGAAGCTGGACGGAAGAGCTATTTTCAGTGCCAACAAATCTGGAGAGCAGGTGAAACATCTCCACCTACAAATCTGAACTCAGCCTAAAAGTTTTTTCTTAGGCAAGAGAAAGGCCCCGATCTGCTGGAACGGCAGGGCACGCTTCTCTCCGTTCTAGCAGTGGGAAGTTAATGCAGGTCTGCTTTTGCATTGTGCAGTCTTCAAAGCATCAATCCCTGCTATCTCAACGCAGCAGCGTGGCTTCAGCACCCAGCATTTCACCTCGGGTACCGCAAAGGAAGCGACGGAAACCTGGGTTGTTGGGAGCCCTGAAAAACTAACCGCAGAGCTGAGGATGTGCGGTGAGGGCCAGGAGCTATAGCGGGCGATGCATCACCTTGCCCCGCTGGTACAACTCCTTCCTTTCTCTATGCTTGCTCACCTCCCAGTTTAATTTTCTCCTTCCTCTATGCTACGTATCTAAGAACATTAACGTAAGAGGCATGCGCAGCATACATGGGAACACTGGGATGTGAGCAGGGGAGAGACTCGTTCAGTAAAACCGCTGCAATTGCACACGCAGAGACTCGGTCTTACTCCATTTTTTTCCTCTTTGCGTTATTCTCCGTTTTGCTCCATCTTGCCGTCACTTGCATGGGAAAAGAAAAGAGTCACATCCTGCTGACAAGCCAACTCCCCTCTGCACAAATTCATTCCCTATGTATCGAGCTAGGAGAAGGGTGTTCACATTTTCAAAGTGCGGTGGATGAGTTAGACAGAAAAAACTCCATCAGCAGCTCACAGAATTTGCAGCTCCAGACTTTGGAGGCAGGGCTTTGCCCCCCCAATCCTGAAAGCACTGTTAACTTGTGAGATGGTTATGAGAAAACACAATGGACTACATGAACTATTTTTAAAAGCTATTTCGCAACTTCACTGCAAATGGAGTTGCTGTGTTTCTTCTGCTAACTCCTGCAAATATTTAACAGCGTAGTAGCCCTTCTCTCCATGCCCATTCCCGAAAGGATCAACAGAGCCAACGCGTCGTATATACGTCTCCTTCATGGACAACAGCTCTCTCCGCAGGGGCCCGTGAAGGCAGCCCTGCGCCCATCCATTTCCTCCCGATCACACTCTGCCTAAAGCTTCGGCCCTGGGCACTCGAGATAAGGGCTACGCAGGGAGCCTGAAACATTCTGCCTTGCGCAGCCTCACCGCCATGCTCTGCTTTTCTCCAGTTTTGCTCTGTCCCCTTTTGTACATCCATTTCCCCAGTGCTTAGTGACAGCGGATGGAGAGATGGGGGACAGCTAGAATACGGATACAGTCCTTTCCTCACCCTAACTCCAAATTGCTACAGGGCAGACCGTTTATTTTCCTCTCTTTTTTAAAGAGGACGAGGTACAAGGCTGTTCGTATACCTGGGATCTGTATGGGTATCATGCAGGATGCCTCCAGCTTCACTTATAAGATGTCCATGCATGGAGCTGTTTAGAGATTGCTGTTCTTGCTCTGCCTGACTTTCCGAGGCTGAAATTCTGTCTCAGTAACTTAACTCCTGTCCTGGTGGGACAGTGCGAGGCTGGCCACTGCTCCATGGTAAAAGCTGACTACGCAGCTGACTGGATGCACTGCATCCAAACGGATGAGGACTGAGCTCGCCTGGGTTACGTAGGGTGCAACGTGACCAACGTCCAGTTCCGCACTGCGGCTTAGTAACTGCTCTGGCTACTCAAAAGCCAAAATTCCTGCAACTTTATGGAAAATGATGGTTGCGTAACGATGTGGGAAGGGGCAGGGAAAGGTTATCTAAATTGCTTGTATGTTGGTGCCGGATACCAGCGAAGTCTCCGTCCTGTGCTGGATGTTACAGTAAGGAACCGTTCCTCCATCACTGCCTCGAGCTTTTGCCACAGATCGCTTGTTTGCCTCCTTTAACAACGCAAAAAGCATATTTGAAATTCAGGTAAGAAACCAGTTGCCAGTCGTGAGTCAGGCTCAAAACCTGTTTACCTCGTGCCCTGTGAGCTACCACCTCCCATGCAAAAATGAAACTGAAATCTCCTGACTCGGAGGTTCTTAACTGACACCTCGTCATGAAATGTCAAACGCAGTAAAAATAAAAACACAAGAAAAGCAACCAAAACCCCCCCCAACCACCTCTGTATTCTGAAAACACAGATAAGACAATGTTTAGAACAGCTAGAGATTCTTTTCAAAAGGAAGTCATTTATAAATGGAATTCCAAGGAGTTAATTGGCCTTATCTGAACCTAAGTGCTCGGCAGGACAGCAAGGGGCGAGGGGCGGACGTGAAGAACGGCATGCAACAGGACCGGAGACGGCTGCTCTGCAGCGGCCAGACGAGTTGGTCTCACACTTCGGTGACACATATTTGTTTCGCACTTGCATTCTTTGTGCTGATTTTAGAACAGCTTTTCCCATAAGTTTTTTGCTTTATGCTCCACTCACAAAACTACAGGCTTTTTTAGGCATGGAGTATCTCGACCAGAGTTCACAGGTTTAGAAACAGGACACCACGGAACTATTTCTGTAGTGATTTAGGCTGCTGTGTAAAAACCCAATAATAACAGGAGGCTGGGAGTAGTAAGGCAGATGCCTTCTCTTGTCTTGGGGGATGTATCCGTTTTCCACCTCCTTTAACCATCCCATTTACAAGCCTGTGATGTCTTCAGCCATTTCTTTGGTTCAAATAGCTCAGCTCTCTCCTCCTGCTATCTCAAACTTCAAGTTCAAACTGGTCCAAAGTTACCGGGCTGCGCGTGGCTTGCCTGTGCAGCCCTCGCTGCCAGCACGGCGGCGTGGCCCTTGATCTCTTACACATTTATCCAGGGGAAGGAGGGCGGTGGTATTCTCTGCCTCCAATTACAGAGACGCAGAAGGCCAGGCAGGCACTGTAAAGGTCTGTAAAGGTGATCAAATCTCACTGATTTCAGCAAGAGCTCAGGTGTCTGATTTGAAGATCTGCATTAATGGCCTAAGACATCACAGAAAGTCTAAGGCAGACAGGAGCTTTGACTACCCAAGTGCCAGGCCAGGACCCTTGCCACCAAGCCACACTCCTTCAACGCCAACCCGCCGCTGAGCCACGCAGCAGCATCACTTCACAGCAGAACTGCTGCTGAGACTCTAATTTCCAAGCTGTGACAAACAGCCAGCGTTCATCACGGAAACACAGTCAGACAACGCTACGAACTGCAAAATGCAGCCTCTAAGAACACGACAGAACCTCAAAATACAACAGTGACTAAAGCACAGGCATGCCAGATTGCCTTCTGGGGCGTTTGCGCCGAATGTTTTTCCCCCACAGTCTTCATAAGACAATGACCTACCAAGGAAACCCACTGCACGCTGGGCATCCACTGCGAGAGCCCAGACCTACAGATTCAGCAGACGCGTATGGTATCGGTTCCACCAACAACCAAAGCTGGTGGCTACTTGCAGTGACTGATACCGGGTTGCGCAATAGTGAGTAATCAGTCCCAAAAGCGGAGGGAAAACAGATGGCAGAAGGCTGGTAAAAATGCACAGAACCACATGTTGCTATGGGACTGACGGGAGATCACACGCCCAGGAAAGCCCAGGGATGTAAAAGCTTGCAGGGACTTGGACTCACAAAGTAAACACAAATGGTTAGCCTTAAGTTGAGACAGAGTTTGTTTTTTAGTCATTGTTACTAAAATATTTGCCATGGAGAATAAACAAATGGTGGCGGGGGCTGCTGGGGACAGTTAATGATCTGCCTCAGGGTGTTCTTCCTCGAGTCCATCTCTGCAGCACTCCCAAGCACCCAGTCGCAGGCCGCTCTGGACCTGCTGACTGTTTTAGGGCTACATCGTCCTCATGGTACATGTACCTGCCACAGCCATCAGAAGAGCGAGCTAGTGCCTGCACCATGCTCTGACAGAGCACACTCTTTGAGGGTGTCCGGGTTCTCTCCTGCTCCCAGGAGACTAAAGGATGTGTAATCACTTCACCCTCAAGTGAGGTTGGTAATAGCGAGACCACACCATCACACTGCAACTTCACCCCTGCAGGGAACTGGGTGTTTCTTAATTTCTTGGTGGAAACACCATGGGATGAAGCCTGAGGTATTTACTGTCTGATGAGGAGGATGGAAGAGGAGCAGCCCGTACCTCTATTTGGTTCTGCTGCGGCGTGTTTACATCCCATAGTGTTGGCACGTGGTTCAGACTATCGGCAGGCAAGAAGTCCTTCGGATCCGCAATGTCAGAGAGGGAATCCGCAGGGGACGAGAAGAGGGAGTTGTTGTTGGAGAGCTCATCGAGGTATGAAGAGTCCTGAAACGGAGAAATGACCACAGTTAGAGGACACAGGATGAGAAGACCAGTGAGCTCCTTTCTCACACCTACTCATCCAGAAAGTTTTCATTCCTCCCTATCAAACGAGCAGCTCCATCGCTTCATGCTCCACAAAACTTCAACATTAACCTGCACATAAGGACACGCTCCAAGCAGCTGGTTTAAAATCTCAGTTTCCTGATAAAGAAGGAAAAGCACCGGCTGGACAGAAGTGCCGGTACACGGTCAAGACCAACTCAGACTGTGCGCATCTCCACATACGGGAGTGGGAGAAAGAGGAATGCTGAACAAGGCATCAGTCACCTCAACTTTGTAGTTGATTCAAAAGCCTGCCGAGGGGTGCGCAGTCCCCAGCCTGACACCCGAAGCACTCCATCCCCGCACAGAAGCCCGGAGCTCCAGCTACACCTGATAATGACACAGCTGTTTAATTGCAATTTATAGCATGGCAATACCTGGAGGCTTTGGAAAAACTGAGTCTCCTCGTGCCAGTTTCTGCACAAAGGAGGCTGGTAAGTCTTCCAATCCCTTTCCCAAGGGCACGCCTCGGTCCGGGCAAGAAGGGAATGTGATTCAGTGATGAGGATCGGGCTCTGCCCTTGCTCTTTATCTGGCGCCTCTGCTTGAGACGGCTTACAATTGTTTTATTTTGTGCCAACCCAATGATGATGGTGGTTTGAGTCACGCAGACTTTAGCTCAGAAAGAGCCACCAGTCCCCTCCCTACCATCAACTGCTTGTCTGGTTTGGCAAATTTCAGAGGGCAAGAACCCATAGTCCAAAACCACTTCTTACTCTACCTCCTCAGCTCTGGCACAGACCACCGCACCTTCCCCGATGCCATCACATCTCCTTCCACATCAAATACCACTTTCAAACCTTTTCAAAGCAGAAAAACTGTGTCTGCTGTTTACTGAAGAGCAACACACTTCAAAACACCGAGCACCAGCACACAGGTCCTGCTGGAGACGTGTCCCTGTCCCCAAGGGATATGCAGACAGGCCAATGGGTCTTTCTTGGTGCCCCAAGGATGCTGCCAACACAGAGGAGTTCTGTGGCTCTTTACCAGGGTCTAGGCTGTCAGCACACAGCCAGCTCAAGCTCTCCGCTGGGCCAGATAACAAAATGAGCGTGACAATACTGCAGCACGGCTGCCAGGAGAGCCGCAGTGTCTGATATGAGGAGAAATCGCTGTTCATTTCCAGTTAAGGGCCAATTTCCTACTACAAGGCAGAAAGGCAGCCAAAGATTTTTTTAAAAGTCACTTAGCCCTGCCTGACATAAGATCATGAACAGCTGAGCCTGCCTGAGCTATTCCTAAGGGCTTCAGGCCAAGACTTGGGTCAGGCTCCCCCAAATTGCTATAAAAAGTTATGGTTTTGCAGTGTTTAAAACCACTGGGGCATGTTCCCTTCACCCTCTTCCCAGATACGTCCTCTGTGGCACCCGAGACGACAGTCACTACTCCGAAGCCGCAGGTGCCGGCGCTGGCAGCGGTGCGAGGGCACCGAGGCACTGAAGCGAAGGCCAGCGGTGACAGAGGCCACAGGCACAATGTCTGAAGCTTGTATTCGCCAAAAACCAAGCGGGGGGACCCGAAAGCTCGAGGCGAAGGGGCTGTTGGCTAGGCTGTGCTCCCAGGGATGCAGGAGCACCGGGCACTTGCTGTCAGCCCAGCAGCCAGCGGGCAGCGTTTCCCGTGCAGCTCTTGCTCTTGATATTTCTGTGGCTATTTTAGGATTACTCAGAAACCCAGGTTTTTCAGAGACTAAAGCAGGCACCTCGATTTATCATCTCGGAATTAGGTGCTGGCTGGAAACGGGGCTGTGTTTCACACTCGAGAAAGCAGGAGAACACTTGGGTGAATCTGGCGTTTCTTGGCCGGAGCAAGCGCCTTGTGCATCCCGCAGGAACCTGCCTGTCTGCTCCCACAGCCTGGAGCTCCTGAGCTAGAGCACTGTACGGGCAGCGTACGTGGGATTCAAGCTAACAGTGTTCATGCTATCGAGAAATGTTTTTCCCCATTAACTCCCACCTCCCAAGGTCTGTAGCCCCTCTCAACCTTCCAGTCCCCTGCAGAGACACTTGCCAACTGCCTTGAACCTGTGCTGCTGAACACAAGCCATCATCTCCCCTTCCTGCCCTCACCACCCCTCTGCTTCCTCCTCCGCACTCAAAATCCCAAGAATGAGCGCTGCAGGAGTTCGACAGCCTCTGGTCTGTCACCACGACCTGCGCTCCTGCGCTCCCGCACCTCTGCAGATCCAACTGGGACGTGGGTAAAGCAGAGAGCATCGACATCTGGGCTGAGGAAGAGAGGTAACGTCACCTAATGCTACTCCCTCATATTACACCTGGTATAAAACAGTTCAGGGCAATTTTGCAGCAACTCTTCCGACCATTCCAAGAAAGGAGTGGGAGAGAGATGGGCAGGCAGATGGACTGCTCCTTCACCCGTCTGCTCTGGTGCCTGATACATGGGCCTGGTGCAGCAGAGGACCCGAAGCAGCTGGAAACTCCGCTTAAGGTGTCTGACAGAGCAGATGCTACAGAGGAGAAATACCGAGCGATACCAAGAGGCTCATAAGAATTGCTTTGAAGTTTCTCAAGACAACAGCTATTATCTTCTTTGAGTACCCACCACCACACAGCGACACAAACAGCTCCTGAGATGGACCTGGAACTACAACAGTCCCACTCAAAATCCGTGACAGTACAAGTGCTTTGTCCACAGGCAGTGAACAGCGGCTGGGCAAGCAGCCGGACCCGAGCCGCCGCCGGACCCGAGCCACCGCCGTGCTGCTTTTCACAGGTGCCTGGGGAGACCCCGAACGCAAAACTAAAAACCACGCATCTCTGGCCTGGCCACCTCGCACACGCCGCATGATCTTCGGCAGGCGGGAGGAAGGGCAGGAGCTTGCTCCCAACAAGCCCGCAGAGCTCAGCCCACGCAAGGAGGTGCCAGAACTACATCCTATTCATAACAAGCAAGAGGAGCCATCATCATCCTTGACATGAAATCTAAAAGATGAAAGAGGAGACGCACGTCTTTCCTCTCTCAAGGGCAGGCAGGCCTGGGAGATACCATGCTACAGGCAAGAAAGAGCTAAACCAAAAGGTTGGAGTTGCAAGGCAAACCCAGCTTTATTTAGCCAGGGGGGTGTTGTTTTTTTCTTTTCATTATGAAAAACTTTGCCACGTGGATCCACTATGGCTCTTAACTGACAGCGTTTCACTTGAGGGCTTCACCACCCCGGGACAGCGGCAGCCCCATGTCAAGGAGTTGGGTGGTCTCAAATCCCCCCCTGGTCTCATCGCTGAGCTACAGCGAGACGCTTCTGTGCAGGTCTCATTCGTTTGCAAATACCACTGGCAAAAGCTGGTTCAGGAGGAAACATCTGCAAGCAATAGGCAAGGCAACAAGAAGGCTGTAGAGCAGACTAGGGCGGCCACTGCCCATTAGGGTCCCCGAAGAGAGGAACATGCTGGGCTGGAATAGCAACGGCACGTCTGAAGGCACTGCAACACAACCGGAGATACCCCGGCAAGCGCCCTCCGCCTTCCTGACCCCCACCGAAGGCTCCAGCCCCACCATCTCCACCACCACTCCCTCTGCTCGGGGCACTGGACTGAGAAGGGGAAGAGGAAATCAGCCTCCAGGTCAGAGGGAGGATAATTTTAGTCCTGGAAATGACTTCAGTGAGCCCATCCTTTTGCAGTGTTACGAGGTGTTGGTCGCAGACGTTCAGAGCCTCCCGTTTGTCTTCCTCAATTACATTATCTAAAGAGCACTAAAACTTTAACATGGTAGATCCCCGCCCTGAGGAGCTCACAGTGCAACCCCAGTGAATTAAGACTTGTTTATATACAAAATGCAGTGTAATTGCTTAATGCAAGGCCACGCTGATAACTGCGACCTGTGTCATTATAAACCATGCCTTGACTAATTACACCACCGGTTTACATGGAGCAAACAGAAGCAGCTACCTTAGTCTCCTCGAGGGAAAGGGAGGACCATCGCCTAAACCATCAGCTCATGAAATAACAGAGCGAGCAAAAGGACTCCTTTCCTCATCGGGATAAAGCCACTGTCAGCCCCACTGCGACTGGTTACAGCTGATCCCAGCCAGAAGAGACCCTCGGCCAAAAGGATCTGAGCCCCCAACACAGACAGAAGCAGCAGAAAAGGAGATGAAGATCTTGGGGTAGGAGAGATGGCCCAAGAAACCATGAAGAGGGAGGCGGTTACAGGTGCAGCAAGCGCTGGGAAGGGGCGATGAGCCGAGTGGAGGGACCACAAAGCCAGCTCCCAGATCTGGAAAGCGCTGCTGCTGCTTTTCAAATGGTCCGACACGCCTGAGAAATCGGTCCAGAGCTCACCAGTCTCAGTCATCAGGATTTGAAGCGAGTTATTTTGTCCCTGTTTATGACCGATTAACGAGAATTTTAAAATTGTCTCATTGGAAATGAGGTTTTACAGTAACCGCACTTATTTTACGTTTCAGTGCAAGTCCAATTTCTGCAACAAATGGAAGTTCCCCCACAAGGCAGGATCCTTACTTCAAATGCTCTTCTGCAACCATTCTCTATGACATCCTTATTTCTGGAATTAGACTATTTGTTTGGGGGGTGGGGTGGGTTTCCAGACTTTTGGATTCCCCCCCCCCCCAATTTAGCACAGCCTGCAGCCAAAATGCAGACGGCACACTACAGACCATCGCTGGTAGGAGAATTTTGCCACCGGGGGCTGGCAGACCTACTCTGCCTCCATCAGCCTGCTTACCCAAACACTCCCCTGGCCAGGACAGCGAGCGCCTGGGTGAAACGCTGGCTTGAAGATCTCGACCCCAACCGCTGCGTCTCACGACACAGACTTTTCCCAGTCTCTCCCGTTACAGAAGGACGGACACGGGGACCTTGAAGCCTGCTGTGAGAACACCGTTCAGAACAAATCGCTCGAGCCAGAGATGAAGTCCATAGAAGCCCCCTACAAAATGGCAAAAGGGCGATTCCTTTGCAGCAGGGTGACCGCTTAATGAAGATTCTGACAAGGGGTCAGGAGGCAGCCGATGCGGGGCTGCGTGTGCACAGCTGCTGGCTAGGGGCCTCACCAGCACGCTGCTTTTATAGATTGAAGTTGAAATAACATCAACGTACAACAGGAGAGAGGGGACCACAAATCACTGCCTGGCCTTCGTATCAGCAGTGAGTAACTTGATCAATCGATGATAATCATTTGCTGGACTTTAAACTGCGAGTGCAAATGCATCGGCAGTCGATGCTACCACGGCACGCTGTTTCTATGATTATCCCAAACCAGAAGAGTTATCAAAAGCAAGAATGAAGTCCCTAGAAGAGATCAGGAAATCAGGATAAAACCACTTAACCTCATTCTCCCAGCCACTGCAAACAGCTTGGTTCCCTTAGCCGAAACAAAGCCTTTGTTTAAAAATAATGAAAGAACAGGTGAAGCCTAAATACAGGAGGAGCCTGCATCCTAAAAATATTTTGGCCATCAAGCCATCAGTATAAATGGTTTATTTGCTCACAGTCCAGACACCAGAGGAAGCAAACACTCCTGCACAGTCACTATCACTTACTCTGCTGCATAGCACACAGTTAATGGGGGCTTTAAAAAACCCCAACACACACACACCCCCACCAGGCACAGACAGACACACCTACACCAACACCACCGGGCAAGAGAGATCTGCAGTCTCGAAAAATCACAGATTAAGCAAATTATGTTTCAGGAAATACAGAATCAAGAATTAAAAGCTGCAATGTAAGTAGTCGATCACTGAAAGAAAATCTTTTAGCTGCCAAACCCCAAAGTCTTTCTAAATACGGGGCAATAAACTGGCAGTCTGAAGGGTTCCGTGCTCTGGCTGGCAAGTGGGTCCCTTGCTTTTCTGTACCCAGTGTCTGGTTTAAAAATAAAGCTCCTGAAAGCTATCACAGCTACACAAACACGCCGATCCGTTCTCCACGCAGCTCCTCTTCCTCCCAAGTTTTGCAGTCAGTGACCAAGTTCCAACTGACAGGAACAGTCTCAGCACCACACGTTTCAGCAAAACACAACTCACACCTTCAACACAGCAAACCTGGCACTACCTCGCATCAAGGATCGGCACCCCCAAACCTCTGCTGCCATTGCAAAAACGATGGGGTCACACGAGCCCGGGGGAGCAACTGAGCTTGCTACCCCTGCAACCAAACCCCACTGGGAATCCCGAGGAGAAGCAAAAAAGGAAAAAACTAGGCATTACCTTGTAGAGAGATGGGAACTTTAGCCAGAACTGCATTTGGGACATTTTAAAAGAGTGTTCAGTGCACTGTCGGCAGAGCAGGACGCGGCTGGAGCAGGACGGCGAGGTTGTTCAGTATATAATGGAAAAAGGTCTTCATTCATGACCGCGGCAGCAGCAGCAGCCGGGAAGGGAGCTCACCGAGGGTTTTTAAAAATTAACATGCAGAAGAAAGGAGTGAAAATGGAGGAAAAGAGGACAGCCATGCAGGGCGTCTTGTCCTGAGCCGGTGGCGATTTGCATAGAGCCTTTAGTCACGAAGGAGAGTGCTCTTACTTCCTCTAAGTACGAGGGCTGACTTTCAGGAAATGATGCCTGCTTGGTAAGTCAGTGAAATTACTGGCAATGCGATGAGAATTACTGTATGTGGTGTAATTCAACCACAGATGCACTGTAAACAAAGCTCTGCTCCGCGGCCGCGTGGCCAGGCGCAGGGCAGGAGAGGTGCGGGCGGGAGCCTGGCTCCCCTTGCCTCGTCGCCCCCCCCCCCCCCCCCCAGCCAGCAAAGAAAACGCCAGCGTTTCCCCCAGAGCAGCCCCTGGCTCCTGATTTCAGGGGCTCGGATGAAGTAATCAAACCAAAAAAAGATTATGAAAAGTATTCGCAGCTCCCCCCGCCCCCCCAAGAGCCATGTGCTTTCTTTTGTCTTCCGTATCGGCCCCACCCCAAATACTGCAATTAGAGAATAAAAAGGAGTAGCCATTTTCTTAGCTTGCTTTCCCAGATCATTGTGATTTTTCTGCGCCCAGAAACATTGCCTTCTTTTTCCAATGCCTTCCCTTTTGACTCGATTTAACAGTTTTGGTAACGAATAAGCAACATTGCTGGCAGCGGAGAGAAAAAGGCACAAAAATAGGGATGTCTGAAGGGGATTTGCTCATGGGAAGCCTAAGGGAAGCCTGCGCCAGGCCAGGGCTGCAGGGGCAGCCAGTTTGCCAGAGTACCCACCGCCCGGCAGGAAAACCAGAATTCTTCTGTTTGCTGTGGGTGCAGGAGGCTCCCGTTTGCTTCTCCCCAGCACAGCCAGTGCCAGCGCCGGTGCTGGGCTCTGGCTGCAGGATTAGTGCCCCCCAGCTCCCCAGGCAGTGCCCATGAGCTGCTCCGGCTCAGACCTGGGCTGGATGCTGCACCGCTCCGTGTCCGGGAGCACGGCTTGGGCAAGGCTCGCTGCTCGGGCAGGGAGAAGGACTTGGCCTGGCCAGCAAAGCCAGCAGAGCACAAACCCAGCAGCACGGATGCACACGCTGAGGATGGGGAGCGGAGCGCTGGCTGCCCATCTCTCCGATCCTGCTCCAAGTCTTTCCATGCAACCACGGCACGGGCTTCAAGAGAAATACAGCTCGTCGCTGTTCCACGCCAGAGCCAGCGCTTGGTGCCCGCTGTCATTGCTGGTGCAAGTGCTCTTGGGGCCTCGTGCCGAGAGCTGCTGGAAAATCCCACATGGCGAGGCACTTCTCAAAAAACCAAAATGCTGGAGCAACAGAAGGCAGCAGAGCCCCTACCGGGCCTGCAAGAGATGAGAGCAGAAAGTGAGGTGCTCTCCAACCCCTCTGAGAATCAGGGGAGACGAACTGGAGCGGGGTAGTTTTGCGTTACGACATCGGATGAGGATGGAGGACCAGCTCCTGCAAGAAAGACACACTGGGTCCTGGGGCTGGAAAACCCCCACAGGGCTCATTTCCAAGGGCAGCTGAGTACATGGCACAACCCACTGCAGCACGGCAGTTCCACAGGGATTAGCACATTAATAGCCCTTGATAACGAGGATCCGCGTTCCATCATGCAAACACCTAGTCCAGAAGAGCTTTTTCAATAAGCAAATGGGAAAGAAAAACGCCTTTCCCAGGCGGTCAGGCTGCAGCCGGGGATGCTGGTGCCGCAGTCGGAGAAAGCGAGGAAAGGGCAGCCCAGCAGCCCCGGCCCCGGCCCCGGGAGGAGCTGGAGCATCGCTGCTGGGCTCTTCCTCTTATCAGTGCACATTTCACCTCCCGGGCGAAGGCTGCGAGCAGCAGTTACAGGAGCTGTGGTGAAAATGAAGCGTTTGGTTTCTGTGGGCAGCTGGTTTGGGGTGGAGAAAGGCAGTGGGTTTTCACTGCTGCTTTTATCGGAGTTTGATTGTATTTAATTAGCCCGTAGTGCCCTGGAGCCTGGGATAGGTGCATTAATGATACGTTTGAAGTGAAGAGAATAAATACATTTTTGAAATGTCTTAATTAGTGACTTGCTGGTGACTGCCCTGCTGTGTGACCTGGATTAAACCACCGACTCCTGCCTAAGACTGCCAAGGTCCTGGCTCCTTACGCCACCTTTAAAGAAGCAGGTGCTTTATTTCCTCTTCTTTTTCTGTCAGTGGACAAAACGGGGCAAAATGTAGGCAACAGAACTGGCCCGCCAAAAGGAAACAAGACATGATATTGTTATAGATAACCAGGACTGCTAAATTGATTTTGCAAGACCACAGTAATCTAATCACCAAAGATAAGATAACCCACTGAGAAACCGCCACCTGGATTGGAACCGCCCGCCCCAGGGGAGGAGGTTTGCCACAGCACTCCTGCTCTCCACAATTAATTCATGAACACGCACGCTGACAGACCGGGACGGGGAAGCAGAATTACTCCAGCACATACATTAACTTGACTTGCCGTCTTCCAGGAAAAACCGAGAGGCACAAGCCCGTTGGCTCCTCCGCTGGCTAACCTTCACCGCATCCTCCGCCACCTCCTAATCACTGACCTACACGACAGCTTCTGATGGCTTCTTGCAAGCATGCGCCGAGCTTCTAGGAAAGCACAGGCACAAATCAATGCATGCTGACACCAGGACAGGCCTGGCAGCTCATCACCTTCATGCAACCGGAGTTGGGGACTAGATTTCCTGAAATACTTCGCTGCCACCGGCTGGGATATTCAGATGTGTCCAAGCTCACTCCAGGCTCGGCTTCCTGACCCGGTGAGTCCCTTGTGAAAAAAGCCACCGGGCCACTGGGTACCCACCCCACGCAACCCCACAGCGGCACAGGCGGGAGGGATACCCGAGCTGCAACTGGGACATCTCATCAGACCACAGCGAGGCCTCTTGGAAAAATAAGCCCGCGAGTTGCTGAGGGACAGAACAGCGCTGAATATCCGCACGTGCCACTGGTCCTAACAGGGCTGGGTTTTTTCAGAGGGATGAAAGGTGGGAGAGGATGCACTGTACAGACCGTGCCTTGCTTTTCCCATTCCCATGACAGCACTGGTTTCTCCCAGCTGGGTGCAAAGCTTTGCTGTGCATTTTGGCTGTTGCGAGAACCAGGAGCCATTCCTGCCACGCACAGGGCAGCCTCCGCTCCGGTTTCAAAAGCAAGCGAGAGGACGCGAGGTGGGTGACTGCACCGAGAGGCTTTGACAAGTCTGATTCAAAACCAAACCAGTTGTGATTTCAACTTGTCAAAGCCTCTTGGAATTCAGTGGGTGTGAGGGGGGTGTTTCAGACCAGCAAGCCCTGCCAGCACATGGCTCCCTTGAGGGCTGGAAGTTTGGAAGGCAACGGCTGCTTGTTCAGGAATGGGGAGAGGACCAGGACAGCCTGCCACCGAGCAAGCGCAGAGGGCATCTCCCATGCTGGTGGGAGCACAGAGTGCCTTAAAATAAGGAGAAAAAAAGGAAAACTTGGGAAGCATAAAGGAAAGCCAGCGAGAGAATAAACCCTTGCAGGTGATCCTGAAAGCTGGAGGAGACCAGCGCGTGGCCACGGGCAGCGAGACGCTGCGACTCGGGGAATGACAAACACGAGGCCAGGGAATGAAAGATGAGTGAAGGTGTTTGTGTCGGAGGCAGTACTTCTCGTGGGGACCGCTGTGGTAGGACCCCTGGGGCTTGAGCACATCATGGATCAGGACACGCAGTGACCGCCTGCAGAACTGGAGACGGGGAAACTCACTCGGATCAGACTGACTCAGACCGATTCTGCTTTGAATTAAAGCATCTATTTTAAAACATCTCCCAGTGGTCTGCTATTAAATTATATTACCAGCATTTTTTAAGAGCACTCTGTGTTTCAGGCCAGTACTTTTCCCGCTTTTGTTAGCTTTGTGAAGAGGAGGAGGCAGAGAGCAGTGCTTGCCAAGAACTTTGGAAGGCCGTTCTCCATCGCCTCCTGCCCAGAGGTGGATGTCACCGTGTGAAGGTACCAGTACAGCTGAAAAACTAGCAAGTCCGGAACAGGGGAGACACCAGAGCCCTCCAGGCCCTCGTATCCCCTCCCGCAATCCACAGCCAAGCACAAATTATGCCCCAAAAGCAGGATTTCTCTCACTTAACCACAGGTATCTCCACCTGAGATAGTCCCAAGAGCTCCTCTTATACATGGAAGGGAAAGATTACTCCTAAAGCACGGTTAATCCACAAAAAGGAGATGTTGCTTTAGAACAACGCCAGCTGCATCCCAGATCCATCTCCTCCTCCGCGTAACCAGCTCAGGGCGGCCAAATCAAACCATCAGAGCAAACCGAGCACTCGGTTGGTGAATCCCATGCTGGTGTCTGACCCCTGCGGTTCCGGAAAGGTCCGCAGCAGCCGCACACATCTGCCTGGTCCGGCCCTTCGCTGTGAGCCCAGCACACGGGCACTGACCAGCTACCAGTGTGCCTGCCTCCAGCACAGCTCACGATCGAAGCAGCCAAACCCTCTACACGTGTCGACACCAGCCCCGGCTGACGCCCCTGCCTCCTCGCACCCCGATGGCGATACTCCCTCCGCTCCAGGCTGGGAGCTGAGGCGGGCACGTGGCCGTGTTATCTGGTGGATCATCCCCAAGCATGTTACCTGATGCATCACCACCGTGGCACGTGGTGAGCCATGGCGAGGCAGGAGCCCGCGCCGCGAGCGGGGCAGACGCACAAGCAAGGCGCTGGCGGCCGTCCTGCCGGGGAGCGCACGCCGACGCCACCAACACAATTTCTCCGTACTTAATGTAAATAGGTCAGATGAGCTGTTATAATCACAGCCCTCATTTTTCTAAACCAAGGCCCGAAGTAAGTGTCAGGCATCTCACCCAAAGTGTTTTTAAAGTGTAATTAAGTCAGCCAAAACCTCAACCCTGGAGTGCAAAAACAGAGATGTGAGCATGTAAAGCAACTTGTTCATAAAATGCTTCAAAGGCACCAGAGCCAGTTAATTGTCTTCAAATTGATTTTAATATCTGCATTCCCTGTAGACATAACTCCGGGACAGCGATAGGAAGTTCCAGGACGTTTCTTATTCCAGGAAACTCTTCATTTCAGTCAGAACCAAGTCTTTCACATAATTTAATAACTGTTACATTGATTTCTCTTAAATCACCGCAGCTCTGTGCACTGAAGCACTTTTAAAAATTAATACTTTTTTCTTTTTTTTTAAGAGCAGGTTAATTTCTCCCCCCCACCCCTAACAAGACAGAGTAATAGCAGATTGCGAGGGGCTGGCAGTGAAGAGGGCTGGTTTATGATTAACACGTGTGGTCAAGAGCCCCCACCACCACAGGCAGATCAAACAAGGCTGTAACTGCTGCTTTACAGCATTACTGCAAATGACTCTACCCAAGAGCAGCCAGCTCCTCCCCGCCCCCACAGGCTAAACCAAGCTGGACTGACCTCCTTCCTCCAGTCCAAGCACAACTCGGGTTTTTAAAAGGGTACCCAAGCGTCCTGCCAAAGCATTTACACGCAGAGCCGCTTCGCTGGGGAGACAGGGAAGGCGCTTCTGCAGAGCCCCCCCCTCGCACAGCCGCTGTGTCCGCGCCTTCCACCCCCAACGGGAGCCGCTCGCCCTTGCTGCAAAAAAGATCGCGTTTATTTTTCAGTGTAACTTACAGCAGACGAAGTCAGAAGAGGAGGTTTCTGTGCGTTCGGAACAGTCCTGTTCTGGACAGCCACGAGGAGCAAGCCAAGCGAAGTTAAGCAAAGGGAAACTCAGACTGACCATCAGGACAGGCAAGATCATTCCGGGTAACGGAAGAAAGGAGGAAACGGGCAGAGTTTGTGCTCTAAGTAAATCTAAACAGGACAGAACAGTGAAGTTTAAAGGAAAACCTGTGGTGGCTAAGAGCAACGCGTATTTGAGTGGCGGATGTGCTTTTCTAGAGCAGGCTGCTCTGCTTTGGTGATGGGGCTCTGGGGACAGACTGCAGCTCAAGGCACACCCCTGCCTAGGGACAGCAGACACCAAAGTATAATTTAAAACCTCCTGGATCTAGTGTTTGGTTTTGGCAATTAACAGCTCTTGCCATCAGTGACACAAGATAGCGCTGATGCAATAAAAATGTCTTTGCAGCAGAATCGCTGCACGCAAGCACCAAATTCCAACTCACCAGCACCTGAGGCTGGAGGAGTAAACAGCAGAACATGAGGGGGGCCACAGAGACCAAAGCCGGCTTTTCTTCAGGACTTGGGACTTCTCAGGACATATGTGCAGTCGGGAGACCTGTTACATGAGGAGACACCACCGCAGGGCCTGGGCGAGCCCTTGGCTCAAGACAGCAGTTCCCAAGATCAGGGAATGCGATCGGACCCCAATACGGCCTCATAACTATTTTCTAAACCTCAGTTTAAGCCACTTGTTTATATAACGAATGCCAGCAGACTGGCAACGATGAATCACCCAACAGCAAGCCAGAAAACAAAAATATTGTGGAGGAAACAAGTTCAAGTTCACATTGGTGCGTTCCGACCGTGCAGATGAAGCACCTTTTCCAACATGCAGAAGGCGTTCAGCGAGGCTGCTGCAGCACACGCAGAAATCGCTCTTCACCAGACCCAAGCGGCAGCCGTGAATGATTCAACTAAAAAGAAATTCCCAGAGCAATTAAGAAATGTGGCAACTCCCACTCATGGCATCCTCGGGCCAGCAAAGGCTCTGCATGCTGAAGGTCCAGCTGAGGACCTCCGAAACAAAACATGGAGAGAAGAGGGGGGGGGGGGGGGCAAATGCCAGCGCTGGAGGAGAACGCATCAGCCTTCCCACTCTCCAAACCCTTGAAGCTCCCAAACCCCAGGGCACACGAACAATCCCCCGATCATTGCCACCAGCACAAAGCGTTTACCACACAAATACCTCATCATTGTTAGTCATTTGCTCTTTAGACCTTCTAAATCCATTTTCAGTATTCCTGGAAAACACTTTACAGAGACAAACTGCCTACAGGCTATGCAGACTGAGGCCAGGCTGGCATCCCGCTGCAGCCCAGAACGGCTGCAGGTACATTTTGGGGAGGCAGCGTTCACCGTCTCGCTGTCAGATCCCATGCAGGGATCACAGAGCTTCCCTCTGGATCAGAGATGATGCCTCCACCTCCTTCCTCTGCCCCCCGGACAGCCTACAGACATCAAGCACTGGCAGGCTGCTGAGATACCCCAAGGGCTGTAACCCAAGGGGACAGTGAGCTCTCCCGTGCTGTTCAACAAGAGATCCAAGAGAGGATTTTGGTGTCTGAGCAAAGACAGAAGAACAGCCTGCATTCAGGCAGCACACATTCTCACATAAGCACCCAATCTACCTCGTCTGCCCAGTGACCACAGATTTAATCAAGAATCTCTTACCAAAGCCCGCAGCAAGCTCCTCATGTTCTCCCTTTGGCTTCACTCCTCTGTTTGGCATGGTCCTAACAGCACAAAGTTGGACAGGACTTGCCACTCCTACCACCACACAAGGCAAGTATGGAAAAGATAGGTACTTTCCTACACAGTCACCTGGAAAGATGTAACCACCCAAGCTGCTCCCACACCTTCCGCATGGCATGTTTCAGCTTTCCAGGCAGACTGTTAATATTTAACAGTTTGGCATCTGGGACAGCAAAAAATCAGTAAAGTGGAAAACATTGCTGAAGCAAGAGATGGAAAAGCTCCAGGACGCTCCCAGATGACTCCAGGCTGATGCCACTGCCTCCAGTTAAGTCCCTGCTGCTCTACCAGATCCAGGCTCTAATTCTGGCCCCTGTGAAACAAATCATCGGCTTTTCTTTGGATGAGCAATGACCAGTTTAGAAAGCCCTAGGTTTTATCAATGGATTTCCACGTTCATGCTTATTGAACTCTCAGATGTCAGAGCACTAGGAGCAAATCAGGCAGAAAGCTCAAAGAAGTCAAGAGCCAAGTGCTCAGAAAGGCTGACCCGGCTCTGTGCTCCAGCAGAAGCAGCGGTCTGAGCTGGAGGGTGACTAAAGACTGAAACGCCTCTCAGAGACAGCAGAGCACCAACACTGGTGCTATTTCACACCAGTGGGCACTGGTGAGCCCTACCTGTCTGCCCAGTGGCAGCTCTAGACAGCCACCACCCCCCTGAGGCACGAGCTCGATCAGATCAGTTTCAGACTGGAAAACAAAACTCTAAAAAAGGTCTTATTCAGTGTTTCTCAGTTTCAGAGCACACAGGGTGACACATCGCTGCCTTGGGTTATCTGTGGGAATCTCCAGAAAGCCCCAAGCAGCATTAGAGACTTACAGCATGACAGACAGCCACCAAACAGGAGAGAAAAGCACCCATAAGAACGCTCTGTGCCTCGTGGGAACGTACATAGCACGACCTGCTATTAGGTGGTACAATAACTGAGTAAAAGAACTGCCCTGGCTGTGTTAGCTTCAGAGATGGACGCGTCATTGTTTCTGTACCTGAAGCAGAACACTTGCAAGCACATCCTAATAGGTGCAGCCTCACAACAGTTGCCTTGGAAAGCAGGGGTCCAAGCCACAGCTAACTGCCTACAGCCACCTCGCCTCCCGGCTCTCACTTCCCCTCCAAAAGGACGAGTGTGGCACAAGAATTATTTCTTGTCCTGGAAATCATTTGAGGTCATTTATGCCTGGTTTATCTCCGAGCCCTCCTGCTCTTTTATCACCTAGTCAGCACAAAGCAGCATCTCCTTTTCACAAAGAATCTCCAAAAATACGCTCTTCCCAGCTGGCCGAAATCAATTTCTGTGATGCAGCAGGGGAAGGAAGCTGATCGACCGCTTAGATACTAGAAAATACATAAGTTAAAGAAATAATTAAGCCCTTTTCCCGTTAAACCCATCAGCCAAACTACAGCAGACCTGCAAGCTGAGACCTATAGAGAGGACCCCTCTCCCTCTTCCCATCGCAGCCTGTTAAATGGCTTCCACAAGTTGATGAGATCACATTTCTGCCTCATTTCTCCCGCAATTAATTCTGCAGGAGGCAAAGATCAATGCTATTACGATTCATTTACTTATCTGATTTTATCCAGTTAGAAGGCTCTGGTCAGTGGCTACTGGTGACTGACCTGATCCGCTGTGTCAGGCGAGGCACTAACGCGAAGCACCCCCAGCAGCTTTGCTCAGGGAGCTGAATTTGGGCACCACACCAGCAGCTCACCTCAAATGACACAAATCCCCAGCATATGTCAGTCCAAACCTGCAGAAATCAGAGGCCCAAGGAGGTTCAAAACCTCCCTTTAGCCATGCCAAGAAAACAAAAGCACAATTAGGTGGCATTAACCCATTCCCCTCAAGAAGCAGGGAAATGCATCAATTTGCTGATGCATCAATTAATGCATGCAGGAAGAAGAGACATTGCGAAGAGAAAAGTTTCTGTTTACACACGTGTCTTGACATCCAGCAATTACTGAAAATAAAATACATTCAGAAGCCCAGAGCAGCTTAATGGGGCCCGCTGAAGTATTTCTCGGTGTATCAAAGCACGATGCTAGCACAAAGTGCTGCCCTGGTTCATCCTCGGGTCTCCCCGGTGCCATTTTCAGCAGTTTAGGGCGACACTGTAAGAAACGCTTAGAACGAACAGCGAGACATCTAGAAAGGCCAACCCTCACCTGAGCACAGAAGAGGGGAAAGCAACTCTGCTCCATCTGACACAACAGCCAAGCAGTGCCCCTGTGCTTATCTGTCGCACCGAGCCACAGACCCGAGGCAGACAACGGCGATGTTCAGATTAGCTGGTTCCCACACTCAGAGGAAGCCTCGCTCTGCTGGTAAGCAGCTTTGTTACCAGAAAAAACAATACTGTTAGTGAAACAAGTTTAACTCGCAGATAACAGGTGAAGATTTTGAAGTGAGCCCAGGATTTTGCACATCTGAAAGGTTCCTTTGAGACCCTCCAAGCACCCCTGAGGCTTGAAGGTCCAATCTGTCAGCAACTGATGAGCCCCCAGCCAACCCGTCAGTTGGGTCTCATTAGAAGACCTTAAGCATACTAAAAAAAAAATAAAATTATCAATCACTAATTTCTCACCTAAGCTCCCTGCAGCATTGTCTAGCCAAAAAAGCTGTTCCACACACAGCTTCAAGCACATGCCCCGTTCCAGAGCAGTGCTACAGCCCTGCTCCTTCTTGTGTTTCTTGTCTGATGGGAGAGTCACGCTCAAACAACGGTCCAGGACACAAGGCCGGGGCTGGAAGTCAAGGGCTGCTCTGTAACTGTCTGCACCCCTTCTCCTTGGCTGCTTCCCGCAGGGCTTTGAGGCACGGTGGGCTGTGCCCTTTGCTTACCTGCGGCAGGACACCGGACCACATCTGGCACCTGCACGCTTCCCCAGTAACCAGACAGTGACTGACTGAGACTAGAGAGTTCCTTCAGCACGGCTGTTGCCTTGATAGGTCAAGGCAGGGTAACATTCTGCAGTTTTACTCACTGTGTGTGCCTCCAGATGCTGGGGGAAACCCTGATGCAAAGAACACACAGAGCCAGACACTGATAATATCTCTATCAACCCCTAGAAAGGATACAGCTGGTCCCTTCTTTATTCCAAGCCAGCTCTGCCATATCAGCTGCTTTCCAGTCTTTACTGACCAATTTTATCATGAGGTGTTGCCAAACGCCAGTGCAATGTTTCAAAACCACCACGGGAAGAGCTCCTTCCCACCCAGAGAGATCCCTGGGGTGGGGATGCTTCTTGGTCCCTAGAGCTGCCGAGTGAAGCACGGTGACTATTCATTCCTCCCACACTCCAGCTCTGCAAAACCCAAACTGGCTCCAGTCTCGGTTTGCCAGGCACTGAGCTGATGTAACCCCTAGGTACCCACTAGTCGGGAATCCACCACTTGTAACCAGGGAGAAAGCACACGCAACACGGGCGAGCCAAGAGTGTTTCAGGAGGCAAATGATAGAACTGTCTGAAGCACTTACCTATAACCTCCTGCAAACGGGATGCTCTCATCTGCTTTCAGTGTTCATGCTAAACATCACTTTAAAAGACAGAAGCAATTTTACCACAGATAAGCTCCTACTCAGCCAATGGACAGCTCCTGAATGGCTGTTGTCAGAGAATCTATCCCAACTGCACACAATTCCTTTAAGGTATCACCCGTCTCTTCCTTTCCCCTCAATAAGGCAATACTGAAAAACAAAACCCATCACCACAAAGCGCCATTCTCCCCCAAAGCCACCAGTAGCTATGTACTTACCTGAGGAAAATCACCATTTTTTGGTAAGAAGTCAGTGGGGTCCACAGATGCATAGTTTGTATCCAAGAAATGTGGTCTGCTGATGGAATTCATATAAAAATCGTGAGGGGAATTAAAATATTGCCTGTAAGGAAATGGGAAAAGCAGTTATTTCCTGTCAGTCCTGAGTATTTCTCAGGTTGCTTCAGACTCCATCATCAGAGGCGAAGTTGCAACTATGGGATGACACATACGGGAGATTGGTATTTAACAAAAGCTACGTTTATCCAGAAGAGACAGCTAAGCAAAGTAATACATCCACACGTTACATCCCGCTTCCCAGACTCAGCAGGGTGAGAGTCTGGAAAGCTGCATTAAGAATTCAGTGCTTGGCGATTTGTGTAAATTGGGAAGGACTTCATGGATAAAGAGGTTCTGCAGGACTAAATAATATTTCAGTCCTGACAACAAAGCAAGATTAAGCCTGCGAGATGTCCCAGCACCAAGCGTTGGACAAGCGCGGTGGAACCTGGCAATCACGCTGCATAAGGACAAGCACCAAGTTTCATGGAGACATCACACTCAAATGCTAGTCTGGGCCCTAAAACTGAACCAGCCCTGCCAGCTAGCACAGGGAAAGAAACCACCCCCCTCGCACACCTTCGACAGGGAGCTTTACTGGCCACAGGTCCTAACTTAAAGACAGATAAGAACAGAAGGATTAGGGACGTGCACCCCTGGACAGAACTGTTCGCCCAGACAGAGATGAATCGTGGATGTAACCGATCACACCCAGCTACAAAGCAAGATCTCTGCTGAACCAACAAGTGGAAAACGCAAAGGTCTTCCGATGGCTCCCTCCTGGGTAGGGCACATGCCAGCGCTTCCTCCTGCCGCCCTCCCCCTGGCACCGGCTTCCTCCAAGCAGAGAGGTGGCAAGAATTGCAAAAAAGCAGGCAATTCCCTTCCTCCTTCCCAGGAGTAGCCTCTGGCCTGCATTACAGGACCGGTCTTCTGGTTTTGCTATTACACACGCAAGCCCTTTCCCTCTCCTGCAGGAGCAAGGAATGTGCTTTGTAATCTTTCCCGTAAGGGCTGTGCACTCACGCTGCTTGGGCAATCGCCACCCAACACGTTTGCATGCTGGAGCCACTAAAATGCTTCACCCGATCTGACTGGTTTCCTCTTGTGGTGAGCTGTATGTTCTTCGTAATGCCAGGGTTACAGAACCCGCAGCAATAAACTTTAACGAGGCACTGGGGGGGAGGGAGAAACAAAATTTGAAACGAAATCCTACCCAGGAGCAGAGCTGGAGAACGACTGCACCGCCAGAGTATTATTAAGCAATTAAAATGCCATGTGTGGCTAGCAGCTCATTAATACGCCCTGCTTAACATTCACATATGTATTTATGTACAAACACAGTTATCTCGCCCTGCTAAATGCATTTTTCCTGCTCTTTTTTCATCGTTAAAGATAACACGCTCGGAAAGGAACAGCTCCCTCCCTTCTTTTCCTTTCTCCCTTCTTTTCGGTGCTGCTGCTGCTTTACCTGCTGCAGGGATACACGGGAACAGCGACCCAACCCTGTGCAGACACGAAGGGGTGGATTTAGCACACCTGCATATAACAGCTCTGACAACCCTGCACTGGCTCTCAGCTCCTCCTCATCTATTCAGGCAAATTAAAATCTGTGCATAAATTCCGGGAATTAATGCATTTACACACAGGGAAAGGGTTGCTTCAATTGCTTTCAAGTTGAAACCGCTGTGCTCTCACCGTCTCTCTTGCATGAGGACGGAGCTCAGCCAGCACTAACAAACTAACCAGGGAAGGGGAAAACTATTTTTACCGGAAAAGTGAACACCGCCTCCTATTTCACCAGCACCTCGTGGGTCTGGACAAGAGTCAGTTAAGGTAACGGGAAGGAGACCAAGACAGCCCCAAGCTCCCTGGCCTGAACTGTGGTGGAATGGCCAGCTTTGGTATGTTATTTTGCTTCCCTTAATCGTGGTTTTCAAATCTGTGAGTGTGAGATGCGCTTTCTTGCAGTCTGAAATAAGAGCCAACAGCAATTCAGCGCGCTGCTTTGAGATCCTCCTCGGAAAGCCACCAAGGACGCGGCGCTCGCCAAAGTCCTTTTAGGACCTTTGGTGCTGTGTTTTACCTTTCTTTCAAAAAGAACTTAAAGATATTCACCCTCATTTGAAGAGCTGGCATAAAGCCACAGACAAGTTAGCTTGAATTAAACTGTAAAACCAAAAGCGTTAACTGGAAGAATCGCGTGTGCGAACCCTGCGCTACTGCCAAAACAAAGATGTGAAAACAGCCTCATAGCGAGATTGCCCTGTACGTACCTGCTCACCCTCTCCAGGACTTAGTCACTGGTAAACTGCTCCGCGGAAGCTAATCTGCGTCAGGAGCTTCCCTCAGAGGCCGAGGGTGTTCACTGGATAACTAAAAGTTGGTTTAGAAAGGAAATTTATACTGGGTTTAATCACACTGGATTTACAGGAGACTGCCCATTTGCACTCACATCCTCAGATCTGACTTTGAGCCACAGCACTGAAGGAGGAACCGGGCACCCTGGACAACAGAAAGCACCACCTGCATTCATCAACTCCAAGGCTGCAGGTCCATGTCCTGTCGTGGAGACACTCAACTTGCCCATGAGGAGTCAGGCTCCGGCTAACCTGGCCCATCCCAGAGCCAACCCCCCTCGGGCTGAGCACAGAAGACAGCCAGGGACACGCACAACTGAGGCCCATCCAACGGCTGCGTTGAGGGTGGCTCTTGAAGCAATCGAGGCCCCGCATCAATTACTAACCTGATAATAATCAAATAGATGTGCTTATCATTTAGTCACTGAAACCTATCTCTTCAGCACCAAGATCAGTTTAATGAGTTAACGTTAGTGAGTTTGAAGTCATCTTATTTTACTTCTTTTGGCTGCAGAAAACCAAGTGCTGATCTTCTTGATGATTAAAACCAGACCTTTTTAACCCAAATGACTAAACGCATATAGTAATTAAGTTCTTAGAGAAATTATTCTGCACTAAAGGGGAGTTTAGTCCGGAGAAGCGCTGTGCTCTTCAGGCAGAAGAGGCTCCAACCAGCCCCTCGGAAGAGGAGTGCTCCTCTGCGACTCAGCCAGCGTCACCACCACTTTGCTTTGAGGGAAGGTAGTCACCCCAGTGAAACCACACAGCCAGAAGGAAAGGAACGCAGGTCTCCCACTTCTGTTTGAACTCCTTTTCACCAAAGAGGGAATCTGGCTGAAGAGCTCAGTTTGAAGAAATCAGCATTTTGTTGTGTGAAAAGGAGGTTACGTGTGCTGACCCAGTACATGTCCTTCAACAGGTACCAGTTAAGAAAAGTAAAGCGTCTGCTCCCTGCCCCACAGGCAAAATGAGCCAGCAAAGCCAAACCCAAAAATTCAGCTGTTATGAAAACGAATATTTAGAAATCTAACTAGAGGGACATCTTCCTGTAGGAAAACATGAAGGTGTGCAGCGTTCAGAACCCAACAAGCACCAACAGTCGTACTGCAGAGGTGGTTCCGACCCTTCCTGAAGGTACAAAGCAGTTGGCCCAGAGGAATTCTTTCACCCCCGTGTCCTGGGATGTTATGAGCTGGGTGGGAAGCACTTTGGATTATCTCAAGTTCAGACAATTGCTTTAAAGAGCGAGACTGCTTTTTTTGCTGCCACCCACTCTAAACACAGCAGCAGTGGAACAGTTTGGTACCAGGCAAACCTGAGCTGACATCCAGCTCACCCACACCATTTGATGTCAGGCCAGCCAGTAGGTCTCAGGGCAGGGCTATCTCATATGCTCCAAGATAATGTTGTTGGGTGGGTTTTTCTGTTGGGTTGCTTTGGTTTGGTTTTGGGTTGGTTTTTTTCAGGTTTTTTGCTTGTTTGGGGTTTTTTTTGTGGGTTTTTGTTTGTTTGTTTTAAAGAATGTGATCATTTCCTTCAGTTCTCCTGAAGCTCAGGACCTAGAGGAACACACTGTGGACAGGCTTTTACAGGAATCCACACCCTGGAGGTGAGCATCGCAACGCACATCCCTCCCAGGAGATGGGTCTCCATACTTTGACACCTTAAGCTTGCTATAAACAACACTTGTTTAGGCTACAGTGACACCGTGCCTGCCTTGCGTGCTGCATACCAGCTGCTCATCAACGCGTCCGATGCACTGAAGCCCATCTAGGGCCATGCTGCAATTTCACTGGAGGCCTCCTATGTGTATTTGGGCTGGACTTGTTACAGCCCTCCACTCAGAGACACAAACTCCACATCTCAGGCCAGTGGAAGATCAAAGATGAGCTGGGGAGGTCACAGGCTGCCTCAGCACCCTTCTCCCCCATCATTAGACCAGTTCATGTTTTTCAAAGCCTACTTGACTATTCTAGTAAGCAATACTCCACACGCAGGTGGCAAAGTAGAAAAGAGCAGGAAAAGCGCAGGAAAAGAGGGTGTTGTGTGTTTTGGAAACTGAGGAAGAAAGCTTTGCTCCAGGTTTTGAGAAATACTTTTTTGCAGATGTGTGACACCACTTCCAACAGCACAACTGGACTGACCCAGATTTCCCCGGCGCAAGGAACGTATTGAGCCCGCAGCTGCAAGGGCAGCCCAGCTCTTCAGGGGCAGCTGCCTTAGAAATGAACCGGGCTGCAGCTCTTCCCTAGAGGGGACCCAAACCTCATTTGTTCTTTCTGCAAGGTTTAATCCACTGTTTACATTTTTCAGGTTAAGAAAATCTGAAACAAAGAGGCAAGCTTTGGTATCTTTTAAATAAATTCTCTAAGATGAAAGTTAACTACAAAGAAGAAACAGGAAAAACCTGCTTCGGGACAAAGCTGTTCTGTGAGAGTTAGCCGTGTCCAAACACAGCCACTTGCAAATGAGTTTTCTTCTGCAAGGATTTCGAAGAGAAACTTGTACTAACTCTAATGCCATCTGCGTTTTTCTGTTTTACAACAAGGGCTATAATTACAACTCCCCTTTACAATCCCATTTTGAAATGTTTCCGTCCCGTTCAGGATTCCTACCTGTAGTGCCCTAACCCTAAATCCACAAAAAAAAAAAAAGATTCAGCTGCAGTTTTCAAATACAGAGATACAGAAAATTCCACCTGAAGGGTAATTTTTACAATTACCAGGATATAAAAACCAGGAAGCTAAAGGTGCAGCCTTGGCTAAATCATTCTCGAGCAAGCAATTGCTACGATGAGCCTCATTTCCAAAGCAACTGCAGCAAAGTCCACACATTTCCATTTGTGTTAAACACAGGCATGTCTTTGCAGGATCGAGGCTGCGAGATTTCCAGCAGAACTGACACGAGCAGCACTGAATAGGAAGAAAGCAAGGGGCAAAACCAGAACAAAATGGTCAAAGAAAAAAACCCCAATACAATAGCTAAACCCAATCTAATCTTGTGGTTCAATACAGCCAAACAGAAATTCTGTTACAGCCCTCTGGAGGATTCACAAAGTGTAATTTACAGGAATCACGCTCAAAAAGTCCACCCTCTTCCAATCAGAGACAGGCCAGCTAAGAGCAGAGATACTGAACTTATCCGATAACTCCTCTCAAATTCTCACTTCGGGGAGTAACCAAGCAAGGCAGAGCTCCATTGGGCACCTGCGGGACAGCTTCTTGGTAACCTTACGTCAAGAACTGCCCTGTTCCATCCACCCTCTGGCTGCTGGCTGGCTCACCCTGCAGACTGAGGTGGACCAGGCACATGAGAAGCAAGGAGGACTAACAGAGACAAAAGATGTCTCATCCGTCTGACCAGGGGAGCAGATTCTCACTGCTGACAGCCAGGCTGGAACTCAGACATGCCAGAGGATGGATCTCTCTGCTCTTCCACAAAGATGCTAAAATCCCTTTAGGAAGGAGGTTAAACTAAATCCTCAAGCACCTGGAACACAGTTATTAGCTCACAACGTCAAGTTCCTTTTCTTTTATTTTTCCTTCCTCCCACCTCTGACCTAAACAAAAACACATTCTGTAGATCTGTGCCACTCCCTGTATTCACAGAGAGACCAAAGCAGCCATCAATCGGCCTTTAAACCTTCTTCACAACAATCTGCATCTCCCAGTCCCAACAGAGTTCAATCCAAGTCACTCAGTGGTGGCACAAGGCCACTTTAAGTTGTCCCAAACATCTCCTGTCATATCCTGCCTTCTGATCCAGGATGGAGGTTCATAAAGGGGGAGAAGGAAGAACAATGTTTAATAAAGGTCCTTCAAAAATGTTATTTTAGGCATGTAATCTGGAAAAGTTTTAGCACTGAATCTAGAAAGCTGATGGCCAATGTCCTTCCCATCAGACAGGGCCACTGTTACTATGCAAAGGTTACTGAAACCCATCACAACTCTGCCTTACAGCACTGAACTGGGTAGCTTTACTTAGAAGCCAGTCACAATATCTCACACGAGGCCATACTCATCACCTCACACCCTGTGCGATGAGGTTATCAGTGAAAAACATCAGTTAGAACCAGAGGAAAAAGTCACGACTCCTGCTGAACTCTGGGTTGCGCAGTTAGGGGCTCGGTACGTTTTTTCAATACAGACATGGGGGTGGTGTTCAGTCAACTGCCAGGCACCCACACAGCAAAAGATTTTCACTTCACTTCACCTGTAAGTCTGCCACCTGGTACCGGTGATCCCTCCTTCCTCATCTGCACCACAGGTATAAAGCCAGAGACTGCAGGACTTATTTGCTCAGCTAGATTGTGCTGATGGGGCATTTTTAAGAACTCCATGAGTGTAACAAACCCAGGCTAAACCAAGGCTGTTCTTTCCTTATAGCAGCCTCCAGGTTTACCAGAAATCAAAGGTTTTATCTTTTTTTTTAAAAAAAAAAAAAAAAAAAAAAAAAAAAAAAGCTGTTTGCTGTTTTTTCCAAGATGTAGCAGTTTATGAAATGCCACAAGATCGGTACATGATGCAATTCTTTCCCCATCAGTTAGTGAAATAAAGTAAACAAGGAAAGCAGCAAAGAAACAGTTGAATCATGGGGTGTGCAAGAGCAGAGGGGAATTATACAAAGGAGAATGGCACTCACTGGTTTTCACTTGGGTAAGATGAGGTTGGGAAAGAGGCAGGGTAGCAGCTACTCCACGAGTCGGCAGCCAGCATGGAATTCTGAAAGGAGAAACCAGAACAGTTACAGCTGCAGAGGACTGGCACGAGTACCTGCAGCCGCAGATCTGAGGGCAGGCTTACGGCTGCTCTCCCTCAGCACCCTCCACGAGCAGAGGTGGCTCAGTCTCTGGGAGTAGGGGAAATCGAGTGCTACACTCCCGTTTGAGCTTCTGAACCTAATTTCCTATTACTGTCCCCAAAAGGACAATAGGGTCAGTCCCCTTTCCTAGCCCTTGAGCCTCAGGCTCTGACAAAAGCAAGCACCAACCCATTACCTTCAAATTCCCTCGCATCAGTAAACACCCAAAAACATAGTTATTTTCTTTTTGTCTTCCCACCTCCCTAAACAGTCCCCAAAATTAACGGGAAGCTTTTAGCTGGGCACGTACCAATATAGTCATGGGAAGGATACCTCATTACTCAGCTACACATCAGTCTTTCATCTGCCCTGTTGTGTGTCCAAAGCAATGATACCTCGTGCTCGAAGCAACGTGCACTTGGTGAAATGGGCCCCTTTTTTTTAACCTCTGTATTCCCATATGTGACAAAACTCAAACAAGAGTTACAAACAGAAAACTGCAGGAACGTGTAAGCTATTTTGGGACAGAGGTTTGCTTTTTGCCCTGTTGAGAACAAATGCATCAGGGACCCAGTCTTGTTTTAGCAGCCATATCAGGAGAAGTACAACCCTATTCATCTCTGCCGCTCTCAAAAAAGGCACAGCTGGACCCCGCAAGAGATTTGGCGAGTGTCAGAGAGACAAGCTGGGGTAGAAACACAGTTTGCAATTCTGTGTGAACTCTTCTAAGTCCCTTCCCGAGGAGCCTGGCACCTACCAGCTTTTAGAGGCACTGTTTTAATCACAGCCTTGTTTTCCTCCTCCCACTTCAAAGGCAGCAGACAGCCATCACCTCAGCCCTCCAGCATTCCCAATCAATACTTCATGCCCCTGGACAGTTGCCCAGAAAGTCTGGTAAATAGCTCCTGTAAACACGCACAAGGACTCCCAGGATCTGACAGGCTGGAGTGCTCTGCGCAGAGCCCTTCTGGTGACACCCTCCAGACAGCCTCTCCCTACCCCTCCCCGAGAAGCCGCTGGGGCCCTCACCTCCATGGCCGGCACGGCGAGCTGGGAGCGGAGCCCGGGGATGCTGAAGAGCGTATTGCCTGACTGCTGGTGCTCGTGCTGCGGATAGTTCTTCCCCCCGTCCATGGCAGGGCGTGCTGAGGGCATCAGCCTGCGTCCTGCCGCATGAAGTCCTCGGGGCAGGTGGAACAGGCTATGGAGTGGTGGAAGGTTCTCTTTATCTGTGCTCTTCACCCTGCAGCATGTCCTAGGGTGGAAAAGAAATGCACATTTACAGTTTATGAAATGAGAGAAGAAGAAAAAAAAAAAAAAAAACAAACAAACCTCTTCTAAGACCAAAGGTAGCTAAGAGATCAGTCAACAGACGTCAGCCTGCGAAATGCCTGCTGCCTCTTTATAAAAGAGAGGTTTTTACTGGGAAACAGAGTTCTCAAATATCACCACACCTGGAATCCACCCAGACCTGCAAACTTACATTAAACACACCTCTCCTGCCTTACTGCAAACACAGTGGGAGTCTGGCAGACCATCACCATCCCCTGTGATTTTTGCAGGAGCCACACAGCTGGTTTTTAGCTTGAGGAATTTTCTTGTCCAATATAGAAAAAGACTCTGCACTTCTGTGCAAACTCATGATGACCAATTCCCCAAAGGCCTGTGTTTTCGTGCAAATGTGCTACGTAGGTGGAATGCCGTTCCGCGGAGCAGCGACGGCCACGCTGAGCAAGGAGTGAACCACCTCGCAGGGTCGGAGGGCGCTCACACCTCCGGTCTCGCTGTGCTTTGAGATCTCCCTAATTTCACAGCAGATGTCCACTGTGCGCCAATACTTTTTGCCACCGGTATGCACAAAGGTCCAACCGGGTAGTGCACTTCTGGCATTAACACTATTCATCTAACAAATATAAGAATGGATCAGCTGTCTTGCATTTTCCCTGTTGCTAAAAAGATAAGATTTCAGAATCATGCTGAAGAAAGAGTACTGTTCTGGCAGGGATTAATCTCATGATAAGACATTGCCTTCAGTCCAACTTCCCAGGCAAAACCTCCAGAGTAACTTCCGCTTCCCCCCCTTCCCCCTGCTAAATTCTCCATAAGCCCACAGAACATCAAATTCCAATTGGATTTAAGGGATTAATGAGATGGTAGAAGCAACCTATACAACCAGAGGAGCAAGAGGAAAAGCATCCGTGATGTCTTTACTTCCACTGCATCTTTCTTTGCCCCTCGTCTGCCTCCCATGACCCTGGCTGCCACCAGAAGGCTGCGGCATGGCAGCCAAGGTAATGAAACCGGCCAATAAGTTCCCATCCAGCAAGCTAGCCAAGCAGAAAAACCAAGTAGCACAAACTGAAGCTGCAATTTAAAATACGCCAGCTTTGATCTTTTAGGAGATACTACTTGCTACAAGGAGTATTTTTGAAAAGTCATTTCTGAGTCAGAGTCCCTTTAAAAATAAGTGACCTTTCAGCAGACAAAATTATTTCTGCATTTGTAATGGAAAGTGAAATTAAAACGACTCTTTCTTTCTTTCTCTGGTGGCAGCAGCCATGCCAGGAGAGCTCCAAGCAGGGCTCGTGCATGCAGGCTGCAGAACCCACAAGGGACCAACAATGTCCCCGCCAAGCCCGGGGTGGAGAGGCCGACACCGATCCCTTGGTGAAGGTACCAGGCAAAGCCCTCGTGTTCAGGGGACTTTCTGGGCAAAGAGCAGAGACCGACGACCCCACTGCCTCTGCTCCTCGACCAAACTGCGGGCGTACAAATGCCTTCGCAAGACGCAGGCTTCCAGACTGAACTTAATCATTTGCCAGAGGCTAAGCACTTTGCGGTTTAAAAAAAGTATTCCCCCTTTATTTTAGCTGAAGCGGCAGTCACAGGGGGATGCACTGGGCGGAGGTAAGCTCACCAGCCGTGGTGGATGAAGGCTGCGGCTCGTCGGGGAGGGGCAGAGCAGAAGGCAACTTCCAACTTCCCCAGCAGCAGAGCGGCCAGCCCCCCCAGCAGCCGCGGCTTTAAGCAGGCTGCAGAGTTCCCCAACCCAATCCTTGCCTCTTCCCACAGCCTGACAAATTGTAAAAAAAAAAAAAAACCAAAACACCACAACCAAAACCAAATCCCACACAACACCCCCCCCCCCAAAAAGAGAGGGGCTAAGTGACTTAGCTGCAAGCGTTTTCCCTAGGAAAGCACACCGAAACATCACCTCCAGAGAATGAAGTTTCTACAGAAAGTAGCACCAGGCTACCTGAAAAGATCATTAAACTACAAAAATCTCAGACCATTTTCGTTAATTGCTAACAGAATAAATACTCTTTCCAAGGGCCTAGGCTCACCTAGAGCCTTTCCACTGACTTTATTTCACCAGAGATTTACTGCAGCCTCCTCCTTTTACAAGCAGCAGCGTTTCTCTTTATTACACCATAAAATCCACACTCAGGCTTTACAGTCCATAAGCCCAGGAGCAAAAAATAGCTACAAACACTTAGCTAGCACCCCAGCATCCTAATTAATATTGTTATACCAGCCTCGGGCCTCTTGATTTATTAGCCAAACGTTAGCACCAGGGTTCCCAAAACGCAGCCTGCCGACCACTTGTAGTTTTGAAGCCTCATTAGAAGCTGCTTAATCATGGCCTTCCCTGACAACTGTCAGCTCACCAGCAGGGCTGCAGAAGCAGCAGCGTCACTACTGGGTGCTCTGGCCACACTCGGGCACAAATTAAGCATTGATGCTGCAGTCCTATTATTTAAGCAAAGCTTTATGTCCCATCTCCTGAAGACAAGAGGACTGCAGATGGATTTCCTCAGGCAGCCACGCGTTCGCGTCCCACCGATCGAGTGGTTCTGCACACAAAAGACATGAAAACATTCAAGGACTTCTTCCTCGCGAGCCACACGATTTATTGCAGCGGAACTCGTGAAGATAAATGCAGACTCTGACCCCAAGCCCACTGTGAGGAGATGCAGTAAAAAGCGTCACCACCGAGAAATGAAAGCACCTGTGCTTCAGCAGAACGGCTACCCCATCATCCAGGGGACGCCCTCCTCGCTGGGATGAGGCTTGCTTTTTTCTTGTCCTTCAAATTGTTCTCTGGTGGTCACACGAGAGCCTATGAAGTTTTAAGTTACATCTAAGGAAGAAAGTAGTAAGAGACAAGACAAAGGTTTACTGTGCCGCCACTTCATCTCCAGTGCACAAAACAGATGAAAATGAAGGGCTTGCTTTAAAGCCAGCCCTGCCTCACTCCTCCTCCCTGTCATAACATCCCTGCTTTTCTTCTGCTCTTGGTGGGTTTGACAAGAGGACCTCGGCTATAAACGAAGCCTGTGCCACAACCTCCCAATCCCCAAGTGAAGCAGTGGGGAGCAGAACAGCAAACCTACGAGTCAGTTTGTTTTCCCATTTCATCTACCTGCTCCAAGATGATCCAGCCTTCCAACTCAAGACCTTGGCAGTACAAGGCTGGAAGGAAGACAGCCTTTTCTGCCCCCTTTTGTTTCAAGATTACCTTTAAATACTGCTCAGCTGTTCCTGAACAGAGGTGGTGAGGTTTGCTGACCCGAGGGTCAGCATCACAGACTGCCTTAGAGACATCAATATCCTCCGGTGCCTCTCAAACACCGCGTCTGGCCCTTTCACCAGAGACTTCAGGGGATTTTGCTGCCTTTTTTTTTTTTTCTCCCTATTTATAACAGCTTTTGATAGGAAATCAGAAGCAGTGATTCCCGTAACAGCTGTAGCAAATATACAGCTTTACTCACACATCCAAAGTAACTTACGAAGGGCAAAATCAATATCAGAATTTCTCCCTGCCTGCTCTACATTATCCTGTATCTTGGGAACACCAGATTTCACCGGCCGGATTCTCTGCAGAGCAGAGCGCCTTTCCCCAAAGCAGCATCGGTTCCTTTGGAACTCTTCCGCACAACAGATCATACCCAATTAGCAAAACAAAGGAAAACTCCTTCAGGAACCGTAACCTTGTACACTTCAGTGACGGTCAGATCCTAGAAGGCAATGCGTTGGACCGGCATGATGGAATTCTGCTGAAGAGATCGAAGCAAGCAGCAGCCCAGCCTTGTAGATGGGCAACCCAAAAACTAGAGATCTTCTGTTCGGAGAGGCCAAGAAAACCAGGAACAGTTAAGAATGAAACCCAGACATCATGGACCCAGCCTTGTCCTCTACGCCACACCACGAGGATGAAGCCCCTCATTGTTTTCTAGTTAACCCAAAGTAAAACAGCACTTGTGAAGAAACATTGCCTTAACGCACAAACGTCACACGAGAGCCAACAACTGTCACAAGGCTGCTAGGAACTGGCCACCCAGCTGAGCTCCTTGCTCATTCTGATAAACGCAGCCATGTCCTGTCAGCATTTGCTTACATAGGACAAACCTCCACAAAAGGCTGAATACACAGAAATAAGAAAGCTGGAATACCGTATCGCCTTGGCTTACAGGGGGTCTTCTAGCCAGTGTGTATTCCAAAATACATCCCCACAACAGTGGGAAGCAAGAGGCATCAAGAACTCACTCTGCACCCTGCACCCCTTCCATCCATTGCCTTGACGCCAGGCGATGCCGAAGGTGCTTCTTGTCCCACCAGAGCAGCACCAGCAACCCAGCAGCAGAGCGCGCGCTGGCCGTCACCAAGCCCCAACCTCCTCCGCTCCACCAAAGCTTCAGTACTGCAGAATAAACTTCTGTTCTCCGTGCGGGAAGACGGCCGTTACATCAAGTTCCTGGGATGATTAACATGGAGTCAGTAACAGCTCTCGCCGTAAGCTCACACTCTGCTAAGAGAGGGCTGCTGTCCAGCTTATGCACTCAAATTCCGAGAAAAAGGTGAAGAAAAAACTGACCAAAGCCAGTTTCAGAGATCTACGCGAGCCTGGGGATGGTGGACAATATGTCACGAGAACAGAAGTGGGAACAGCCTTCGGTATGTGCTTGTCTTACCATCCTCCAGGCAGCCTCGTCATGGAAAACCATGAAAATCACCAAGTTCCTTGCAAGCCAAAGCGCTCTCGTTTCCACATCCCATCCTGCCGTCGTAACAATAAAAACTGATAAACACGGAGGCCCACAGTTTGCAAGTGAGCTGTTACAGCAAACTTCTTAAACATTTTCCCCCTTCTTCTCTTACCAAATACACGCCAACAAAGTTCCCACCATTAAGGTAAATCAGTGCTCTCTAGTTTAAGGTCATTTCTATCACAGAAGCACGCAAGTGGCTCACCAGGATTTATTTTTAAAAAATAAAATAAAAAATAAAAAGACCAGGGCACTATCAGCAACTGATTTGACATGGGAGTATTAGGAACTCCAGGGCCAGCAGTGAACAAAAATTTAATTACTGATACCAACTTTTGATCTTAACAGTCCAAAAGGTTCTAGTTACATAGATGAATACTTGCTTTTTCTAAAGTTTCCAAGTAACCTCTAGAACCATCTAAGACTCAAACCATAGAGTTAAAATTCTCTTTCACAAGTCACAAAAACTTTAAACCCTCCCAAGTCTCCCCTGTCCTGTTCGCCTTTGACAGCCAGGCGTGAGGTGGTTGCTAATTATTCACTTGTAAAATTTCTACTTAGGAAACCCCCCCAGACAAGGAGAGTGCCACTACCAGACTTGAGAATCCAGAACTGACTCAGGTTTTTCAGGGCTAGAATATAAGGAATGCAGAATCATGGAAGACAGCGACCTTGAACTCAATGGCAGAGTCCTGTTGGACAGACCGGAACGAGCCCCGGTGCATGGCACACGCCACATCCCCGGGAGCACAGGAAACGGTCGTTAGTACCAGGAGGTACCAAACACTAACAAGGAATTTCAAAAAGCTTCCCAAGTGGATTATGCTTCAAAATGTAACTGCAAAGTAATTAGACTGATTCTACAGATGGGTTATTTGTCACATAGGATTAACTGAAGCACCCTAATGCCATGGTAACTATTCAGGGAGCAACATGACCAAAAAAACCAAATTCACAAAAAAAAAAACCACACAAAAAAAACCCAAAAAACAAACCAAAAAACAAACCAAAACACACCCAAATCCACACCACCAAATAGCACAAGGATAAATCCCCTAAAAATCACTAGAATGGATTTTTTCCTTTCCCTGCCACAACACCTATGTAATTACAAAGAAATATCTCAAAGCACGATCTGTAAAGCTGCTTTCTCGCCACCAAGCTTACTTACAACGAGGTTTTCTCGAATCCCCACAGATGAGGCTCCCGTCACCAGCAGTCACATTAAAGGAAGTAAAAGCCGGGAGAGGAGAACTCCGGCTCCGCAGACCAGCACCTGCTGCACGTGGTAGCCGGGCCAGGACGTAAGGGAATCCCAGCAACACGCGGGTACCCTTCCTAACGTCGAGAACCTCACTCATTTTCTTCCGCAAGCATCGCTGAGGAACAGCAAAGTGATCTCCCAGAGTCAGAGCGATGGCACTCAAGCGATGATTACACAAGCATGAAAAAAAAAAACATTGGACTCGCTCCTTTAGGGCTGAGCAGCTGATGTTTAATAACGAAACTGGCTGCCTGCATAGCATGATAAAGCCCCGTGAGCAATTTGATTATATCACAAGTTCTTCTGATGAAGCTATAGGAACAGTTTCAATATTCATAACACCTTGCTTAGAGGTTTGCTATGCAGCCCAGGCGGGAAGGGGCAGCTTCAGTCTGGAATTCCTGTGGAATTCATCACGCCTAGGGGTTACGGAGCACAAATTTCAACTTTTAGCAGCTCGAGCTATTTAGAAATGTGTAGGACCAGCACTGCAGCAGCCAATTTCCCATTTGAAAAGCATAATGAACTGCTCTGCAATAATCAGGATCGACAGAGCTGTGGGTATCTGCCACCAGGAGAGGTGAAACCAGCCCACCGTACACGCAGTAAATGCAAGCACTTCCTCCTGCCGCGTTTCACTCTTTGTTAGTGTATTTTAAATTGTCTCCATTAAAGGAAGATAGCTGGGAAACCACAGGTATGCCCAGAACAGCCCGAGCTAAACCTGCTGATCGTGTATTGCCACGCACTTGATAATGACAAAAAGAGCTCAGAAATTTGATCTGGTTCCTTCTCCTTAACTCCCCTCCCGCCTGCCCTCCCATACCCATGGAGCCCCAAGCCTCGTGCCCCCGCGCCGCTCCATCCGCACCTTCCACCAAGGTGCTGCCGCTGGCGAACCATCACCACTGGTGAACACCGACACAGGCACCCGTGGGAGCTGCAGCGGGAAGGAATTCTTCAGAATGCAATTAGTACATAACTGCCCAAAGAAACGGGAACTTAATACTACGGAACTCTTAGAAGCCATTTTTATGTCTCAAACGCCAAGCTAGCTTTAAGTTCCTCTTTAATGTTTCTTCTTGCTGCATTTTTGGCCAGTTTTAGACCAAACAACATTTTGCCTTGAATGATGAGAAGGGAAGGGTTCGAATCAGAGCCCCAATCACTGCCACCGGCAGTGACTCACTCTGAGAAACAGGAAAACCAAGGGAGATAAGCTAGGATCAACCCTTCTGATAGAGTCACCGTCCCCTCGCAGAGCTACCCTGAGGCTCCGTCATATTTAGAATATGGACTAGCAGACAAAAGCAGTACCTAAGCACAAAAGTTCAACATGAACAGAAGTATCGGATCTTTTCCCTGTGGATAAGTCAAAATATGAGTGGGAAGACCATTTTTTCATGCTCTCCACTATTTGCAACTTTGCTCTTTTTCATTAGGGAAATGCAGTTCTTTCAAGAGCAAATGATGTACAGTACTGCTTGTTTAAGTACCTGAAACTGTGTCGGAAAGGGAATTTCAAGTTAATTTACAAAGAAGGCAGAAGTTAACACAGAAACAGAAGGCACTGTGGGTGACTCACTCTAGCTCTCCACTCTTCTTAAGCAAACGACGGGTCAACTTATATTTGAAAGCCAGAGTCCAAAGTTAGTTCCTGGTAAGGAACTATCTTAGAAGAGAGAGTTACACTGATCCCATGCCCTTATCTCAATGAAAACACAGAAAGGAAGAATACATCTCCAACTTTGCATATTAGAAGACATGACAAAATGTGAGCCTTTCATCAGCCTTCGGCTTCAAAGTACGATCAGAAAGAGTTACAGGGAAGAGGGGTGAAAAATCTAATCGTGGGCAGGGGAGGACCACAACCCAGTCCAGTTAAGAAAGCACAGGTCAGCACCAATCTAGAAGATACCCATTACCTGGGATGAAAACAGAAGCACTTCAGGGCATCCTATCCCAAGCACTTTAAGCCACCTTGATCTCCTGAACACTTTCGGCAAGGAAGAACGCGCTTGGGAGCATTTGTTCTGTGCAGACGCCGAGCTGTAAGCGTGTGGGCACAGCGCTGCCAGGCTCCCGAGCGACACCGAGGAGGAGACAGGGCCAACCTCACTATTTGCCTGGGCTGTACAGCATGAAGCAATCTATTTGACAGATTAACTGCTGGAATTAGATAGTCTGTAAGCAAAAGGAAGAAGAATTGAGATCATTCCAAAGCTCCTTGCCAGATCTGTGCAAGATATATGGTGGTGCGGGCAAAAGAGCAAACTTGCCCTCCAAAGACAGTGGAGTTTCAAGAACAAAAAGGAAGAGCTTTACCCTTAAAGTAATGCTAGCTCCTCCTCACTGGAAGCTCAGACCAGACAGGAGAAAAAAGTCAAAGGCAGCTTTTTGGAAGGAAAAGTCTTCTTTACAAGAAAATACTAACCATCTGTTGAAGAATTTCACCAGACTGTGGGTATCTCTATGCTCGCCTTTATTAACAACTCAGAGTTGGGCCATCACCTCAGTGAGAGGCCCACATGAATCACAAACACAACACCCTATATATCTTTCTATCGTAAGTGCATAAAGAGTTTCCACGGTGTTCACAATTCCTCGTTTGTCTGGCCAGCTGAAAGTCCATTGTGTCCCACAGGTTAGCATGTCCTCATCGTTCCGTCTCAGTTCTGCTTCTCGATCACGAAGTCCATTGGCTCATCCATCAAAGGTCTTCTTTCGGCAGCCACCATGAACACAAGGTAAAGCCATTCTGAATTTTAAGAACTTGACCTCTAACCTATCCTCTGTTCATCTGGGCCTACTTTAATTATTCTGTCTACATCTTGGTTTAACAGCAACTTATCCGATTGTCTTAGTCTTACCTTCATCTACCTTTATCTACTGATTAACTTGGCTGGTGATTAGTCCAGCCATGGAGGGGAGCTATACAAGGGACGTAGTGAGCAGTAGACCATGGGCTCTTGAGGTCCTGCTTGCACACCCACATCTTGGTTGCACTCAGAAGCCAGTAACTTAATACAATATCCACAGGATGATTAATGAAACTAAGCAAAAGCAAAATTAACTCCTTCCTTTATCACTGTCCCACACAGGTGGACTTAAAGTCAGGCAGGTTTAAATTAGCATGTAACAGACTTAATTATTATAAGTTCCAGGAAAAAAATAAAAGTTGAACAACAACCCTCAGGGACGGGTCAGGTTGCAGGGATTGTAGGAGGAAAGGCGAGAACAAGGAACAGAATAAGGAACTGCAGTTAAAGTCAGGGCAAAATGTGACTTACTGGGGAAGAGCACAGTGGCTGTATTTATACTATACAGATCTGCCATGGAAACAGCCATACCATCGGCGAGGAAGTGCCGTACGGCACGGCTGAGTGCATCCACGTATGGAGACGGACTGCGCAGACGGTGACCGCCAGCCCATCGCGTGGGAACGAGCTCGGGCCCCAGAGCCAGCGCAGTGCGTAGGGAAAGGAGGCTCACCTCCCCATCATCCATCCGCCCCTACCAAACACCAACAGGGTCATCCTTCCCCCTGCCGTGGGAGGGGTCGACACCGGCATGAAGCACCTTTGCACCAAGCAAGGCCTCTGCTGCACCCAGAATCGCACTGCCCATCGCTGGGGCGCTCCTCGGTGCTCTCTGGGTATTTGTGAGAGTCACAGTGGCCTTAATCCTTGCACAGAAACGCAAGACTAAATAATGAGAGGGGAAAAGGCTTAATTTGGAGTCTCGTTGCTGGCATCTGCCCCAGTGTGCCATTCCCTAAATTTCCAGGGATCAGTATTAGGCAATTAAGTGGCACAGCAGCTTTAGCAACAATAGAAAGGTTCATTAATCTATCCACTGACATCAGTTGCCTTAAATCTTCCACAGATTTTTTTTTTCAAGCTTGCACAGCTGAAGTTAATTGCTGATGCTACCTGCCACACTGACTTCACTTTTCATTCATTCAGCTCATGGGGACTCCAGAACATTCTCTCTCCTGCTTCCCTGGACTCTGTTTCTCCACCAGCAGAGCTGTCGGGTCCCCGCTTCACCGTTCCAAGTTTCGTGTTAGTTCCCCTGCAGAGCAGATGGCCGTCCCCTCCGCTCACAGGCTGTCTCCAAATTCAAATGTTCTGCTTTGGGCAACAAAACATTGATCCAGGAGGGACCCAGACTCAAAGCAAAGCGGGCTCGTAGGGCAGAGACAGATTCCATCTGTCCTCGCTCTTCCACCTGGGAGAACAGATACAACTATTTCCGGACAGGACAAAAATGCCTCTCCATACACTACACACGCTTCTGCCAAGAAACACTCAGCACATTTTTGTGTAAATCTATACAGCGTCACCCTCACATGCCATGCGCTGAAATTCCCAAAGTGTAAACACACCAGCACTGTACGGCAGAGCTTGGGATGAGGCACTCCAGTGGCTTAGACAGCGAATGCGCAGAAAAGTTCTCAAAAGCAGTGGCTTGAATGCCCCCCCGCCAGCGGGGCAGAGCCCGAGCAGGGCATGGGCAGCATCAGAGCTGCTCCCCTTCTCACGCCTGTCACCAGTACAGTCCTGGAAGAAAACAAACCACGGCGAGAGCGTGACGGGTGCTGGCTGGCAGCTAACAGGGCAGGCACGGCGCTCAGCGCAGCCGAGGTCCGGCAGCAGAGAAGCACACCTGGACAGGGCTGAAACACAAGCCTGACACAAGCACTAATGATGTCAACCTCAGGAGCACACCTGCAAGGCAGAAATGTGTTATTACACTGCTTAATGAAAGGGAAAGAGAAATGCACAAAGAACTTAGCTGACTAAGGTCAGAAGCCAAGCAAACACGGGTCCCCGATTCCCTACGCTTCGTTCTACTCCCACTTTCAATCACGAAACGCACGTTGGAAGAAGTACTCCCCGCTGGAGCTGAGCAGGTCTTGATGTTCTCTTTCACGGTAGAAAAGATTCCCAGGAGATCAAAGCCTGCACCCCTATTGATTGTAAGCACATAAACACCATTTCAAACCAGCCAGCCTCCAGGCACGCTCAGCCTATACTGTCTGCAAGAGGTGCGTGTATTCGCCCCTTTCACAGCTCATGTTTACAGACCTTGATCGCGTTCCCAAAAGAGACTGAAGAGTTTTAAGTTTTAAGTTGGA
Source organism: Butorides virescens (assembly GCA_017310255.1). NCBI lineage: Eukaryota > Metazoa > Chordata > Aves > Pelecaniformes > Ardeidae > Butorides > Butorides virescens. The sequence goes on from JADKXX010010583.1 coordinate 77,101, forward strand.
AAAAAAATGCTTTGGGAGAATACTTAACTCCTAATTAGGCCTAGAAGGCTTTTCCAAGAGATCCAGACTCTCAGAATTAAACAGCACAGCGCAGTAGTCAGTGACTGCACAGTTGGCTCTTTATTACAGCGCCACTACTCAAAAAGCTTTAAAGCCGTGTCAGCGTTTTTGTTACAGACCCCTCCATTTCAGGGATCTGTAACTTAACCATCAAACAGGCCAATTCCATCAGGAAACACAACCCCAAACACACCACACGCTCACTACTTCAAACAACAACAAAACTCCTGCCCGTGTGTACTTCAGCGTTAAAACCCCCGCGATGCGAGTAGCTGCAGCTTTTCCATGAGCGTCCGGCCTGGCAGACGCAGCCCGTCCCATGTCTGGCACATGACGGAACGTGACGCTTGGGCCTGCTTGTTTTGTCCCAAAGTCAGCAGGGATCGTTGGGGGGGGAACCCACTGCATGGAGAGCCCAGCGAGCACGAAGCAGAACATCGACACTCAGCAGCAAGCAGCCAGGCAGCTAAAGGTAGGGACAACTGAATTTGCGGAAGAAGCCTGCTCCTGGCCGAGGATGAGGATGCAAGATCCTGAAAAAAGTAAATATGGGAGGAAACTGCATTTAGCAAAACATTAAGAATTCAGCAAAATCTTTCAGAACTTTTTTAAGAAAATCAAACCTGAGATCTAATCGTTAAGGGAAAAAAAAAAGTTGCAAAACGCACTGGCCGTGCTGCCTCCTGCCAAGTTCCGTGGGTTTACCACCACGTTTTCCTTTATAAAGAAAAAAATCTTGTCTCATCTGGCCTGAAAGTCCAGCAAAAGCACAAGTATGATTCCAAGAACCGGCAAAACACCATAGAAGGAAGCAGGTGGGGGAAACGCACCCTTCTTTTTCAGCTTTGTCAGCCATCCTAGCTACTGCATGGAACAGCCCTGGGTAAAAGCCACCACTCTTTAATTAGTCAGAGACCCCCTAATACCCGTCACAGTTCTGTTCACTTCAGCCCCCAACAGCGGGCAGGCTGGCGGGCAGAACACAGGGATTTTGGGCCCTCCAGGATAACGCCAGCTTTGCACTCCGCCAGTGCTCAGCACTGAGATTTCAGGTGGCTTTGGCAATGGCTGCAAAGGTGCTTTAGACAACTCGAGCGCTCTTCCTCTGAACAGCACGCACGCTCATGCTTGAATGAGACTTCACTCAGCTGAGCCGCTACGGGTGCAAGTCTTATTTTGGGAAAGCGAGGGCGCAAACGTCATGCGAACAGACCTCCGCCGACAAAAGCACAAGCAGCAGAGAGAACAGAAGCCGGGCTCTCCGAGGCTCCAGCTGGCACCCTAACGAACGAACTCTGCGCTGCTTTATGGGACCCACAGTGTTCCCTGAACTCAAAGCAAAAGTATTAGTACGCAATTTCCCACTTAAACGCATTCCCATCACCAGCTGCTCTGCAGTTTAGACGTACCCACGCAGGCCAGACCGAGCGCGACATTTCAGAGGACACGTAGGTAATCTGGGGAAGACAACGGCACCGCGCAGGCACAGCCGGTATCTTTTTGCCCACTAAATTTACAACAGTAATAGCACAGAAACCAGGAGCACCCTTACAGGCTTCTGGATCCCAGCACTGGGCCTACAGAATTACCCCCCAAAAGCCCACCTTATTTTAATTGTAAATGGAGCGCGCTAATTTGAAGTCACAGTTCTCACGCTGATATTCACGGTTCCTTTTGAGAACGGAGCTTGCTCTTAAACCTCACGTTAGTATTTAATTATGTTAAGAACCGAATACACCGGGTGACCGCTAACAGCACTCGAGTTAAGAGTCTGTTAGCGTAAGCTCTATTTTTCGGAGGCTCTTAATTGGGCCATTAAGAGCTGCACCACAACAGGCGGCAGCCCAGCAGCCCAGGCCTTGGCCCGCCATGGATTGCCGTGTGCATTTTCACAGCGCTCGGTTTAAAAGCAGCTGAATGAGGAGTGTGGAAAAATGAGAGTTCGCCGGCTTTTGCCATCTCGGCTGCTACTCAGGCAACGGCTCCCGTTCCGGGATGAGGCCTCAGGCGGGGCAGAAGAGCCCGGTCTTGGCTTTGAAACCGGGACCGGCGGCAGCAGCAGCGACGGCTCCCACGCCGGCCGGGCTCGGTCGGCCGCGCCTTCCCCTCCTCGGGGGTGCAGAAGCCCCGCAGCCGCGGGTGCCGACGCGCAGAGCAGGGACTTGGCAAACCGAACGGGGCAGACCCCGGCGCCCGCGCTCGGGGGGCAGCAAGGGCTCCGCAGCACCGGCCCCCGCTCGCCCGCGGGACCACCCCACGGACGGGGCCACCCCCCCGCTCGGGGCCCGGCGCCCGCTGCTCCCGCACCGGCTGCTGCCCGGCCCCGAACCACAGCCGCACGAGCCCCAGTCACACGAGCCCCCCCCCCCCACGAGGGCCCCGCGGCCGGGCCCCGCCGCGGCACGGGCCGCTCCCTCAGCGGCGACGGGCGGCCCCGGGCAGGCCCAGCCGGGGCGGGGGGCTGCGCTCACCCCGCAGGGCCCCAGGGCCCCCCCAGCGCAGCCGCACGGAGCGGGGCCCGGGGCTCTCCGCCCGTTGAGGGGACCGGGCCGGGGTGCGGCGGCGGCCCAGGGGGGACGGAGCCCTCAGCCCCAGGGCAGCCCCACGGCCCGGCCTAGAGGGGCCGCTGGCACGGGACCCGCGGCCCGCAGGGGGGGGGAACGGGGAGGGGAGGGGGGCGTGAGCGGCCCTTACCTGCGTCCCGGGGGGCTCAGGCTCCCGCCCGGCGGCCGCCGCCTCTCCGCGCTTCCGGGTTCCGCGCGGCCGCCATCTTGGGGGGACACGGACTTCCGGGCCGGAAGTGGGCGGGGGGCGGTGCCGGGGGGTGGGGCCCGGGCCAAGGGGGAACCGGGAGAACCGGGACCGGGGGACGGGGGGAATTGGGGTCGAGGGGACCTGGGCGGGGGAACGGCAGGCCCCGGTGGGAGCCGGCAAGGGAGGGCCGGGCCCCGGGCTGGCGTAGGGGCAGCGGGGCCCGCGGCGTCGGGAAGCGGCTCCGGGGCCGGGAAGGGCCCAGGGCTGAGGGAACCCCCAGGCCCGCGCCGCCTTCCCGCCGCCCCGAGCGCTTCTGCAGCCGCGCAGCCCGGCCCGGCCCGGCCCGGCCCTTCCGACCCGGGCGGCTTTCGGCCGCCCCGGCGCACCCCCGCGGGCCTCTGCGCCCGCCCGGAGCCCCCGGTGGCGGGAGGAAACCGAAGCCTTGGAGCAGCCGCGGCCGCCCGCAGCCCGGCGGGCGCTGGGCAGTCGTTTTCCTCCCCGAAGGAAAGGGAATTCCTCCGCTCCCTGCCTGCGGGGGTCGGGGCAGCCGCTCTCTGCCGCCGGGGGGAGCGAGGGCTGAGAAGGGAAACGCTGAAACCCGGAGCAGCTTCCAAGGAGCGTGCGCCCGCGGGAGCCTCGGCCGTGCTGGCCCACGGAGCTGAAAAATAAACTGCGCTGGGAAATGGCCCCGTGCGCCTCGATTGCTTCTCCTTCCCATCCCTCCTTATAATATGACTTGGTTTTGTTTTGAATTTCCCATTGCTTGTGTTGGATCTGTGCCCCTTTTAAGTCCCAGAACCAAAATCCCGACAGGGTCATATAAAAAAGCCTGCCAGACGGGTCTATTTTTACGTTGGCATCCCCAACGCAGCGGTGGCAGCGCGGGTATCTCGGATTTAACTTCTCCCCAAGAAGGAAAATGCCAGCAGACCAGAACCACCGCTATCTGCTTGGCCTTTTGGAACATCAGGCGCTTGCCAAAGGCACTGGCGTGAGCAAGGGGGGTCATTGACCGGGGGGCCCGCGACACTGCGCCTGGAGCGGGGACGGGGCGAACTCACCGCTCTGGCTCACCGAGAAGCTTTGCCACCCGCAGCAGCCGTGTGTGGCGCTTGGCACAGGGGCTTGGCACCTGGGTTTAATCTCTGTTCCAGTATGGGGACGATCCCGTTGATATTGGGGGGGGGGAGGAGGGCAGCTGGCTAACGGGAAACACCCTGGGCTCTGTGCCTGCAGTGCGGCCGCAGTGAGGCGCGGGCTGGCACAGCATGGGCAGCCTGGATTTGGGGACATGTAAGAGTCCTCACCTGATGAGGCTGGGGGGGGGGGGGGGAGAAGGCCCTTTTGGGAGCTGAGTGGTCCCCAGCCCTGTTCCCGCCAGGGGAGTCCCCCTGGAAAGGGTTGAAGGAGTCGGGGACCCCAGCCCTGCCGGGGTTTGCATGGGAACCCCGGCGGCAGGAGCCTGCCCCGGGGGCTGGCTGCCAGCCCAGAGCAGAATCGTACCCATCAAAGGAGCTGCCTTCAAAGGAGATGATGAGAACAAAGGGTTTGGGGTTTCTCGCTGCAGCCCTGGAGGAAGGCAGCCCGCCTCCTCCTCGGCACTCAGGCATGAGCTTGGTTGGGCACAGGCGCGCTGGGCTGGTCCCGTTCCCTCTCCCTGGAGCTGAACCCTTCATCCTGGGGAGCTGTAGAGCCAACAGCAGCGACACCTCGGCCTCCCGAGCTCCCACACGTCTGCCATGAGCAGACACCCTGCCTGAACCCAAACCCTGGCCCCTAAACCAGCTGGGGAACCTCACGAGGGTGGAGGGGGACACAGCCCCCCCCTCCAATGGCCACAACATGGACGGCACAGCCAGAGCACCCCAACCTGGGACCCCCATCCACAGGGAAGGGCAGTGCTGCCCCAGGTGACGTCCCCTCCCCAGCCCCAGGGGAAGGATCCCTTTCTCCCACTCAGACCCGAGCGGAGATTTCATCACATTTGGGCTTTTAATCCCATCAATGAGCGCTGCTCTCAGAAGACTTCATTCATTTGCATGCATTAATTAACCAAAGCAATCGTGTCATGCTTTCTGAAATATCCTTTCTCCAGAGCTTAACGCCAAGGGCTCTGGCTCTATTAGGTCACGTCCCTGTAATAAATCCCCCTGCTCTGACTCTTGCCCCGCATGGAGTCGTGGGCATACTGGAGGTGTGAGCAGCGGCCCCGCGGGCCAGGCAGGGCTATCCTCGTCCCCATCCAGGCTACCAACCATCTTATCTGAGAGCAATCGCTGGAGTCTAGCTGGCTATGCATTTTAAGGATCTAAAATCCCCCCCAAGCTATTTATTTAGTGTGATACAAATATGAATAAGTAGGTACGCTGGAAAAAACACACACTGATCCATTCAGCAATGAACCAGTCTCCTCCCATAACCACCAACACCTCTGCAGCTGCTGCCACAACCACTTATTTCACTTACTGTGATCGCCCCTTCCCCCCCCATCCCAGCCCGGTTCCTGTTTTAGAACCCACTGGCCCCGCTGCCTGCGCTGCCCCTGCCTGCGGCACTGCCACTGTCCCCAGGGGCCACCGCTGAGGACGCCCTGCAAAGCCAGCAGCCCACGAGGTACCACCACGCTTCAGGTGTGCGGGTACCTGTGCCCCCACGGAGCCACCCGTGCCCCCCAGGCGGGTGCTGCTGCACCATCCCATGGTCTCGGGGAGCTGCTCCAAAGGCAGCCAGTGCCTTGCCTGCCCCTGGGCATCCCACAGCCCACCCTCTCCTACAACAGCACAGCTCCTGGGCGGGGGTGCAGATAAAGCCTCTGCCCTAATTGCCGCCTCTTAATAAGGGAGGGGAGGGCTTACAGGTGCTTCTGCAGGAGCACCCCTGGGCTGGGGGGTAAGTGCAGGGGTAGGGAGGCTCAGCTGAGGGGATGGGGGAGTGGGTGCTGATGATGGGGGAACACCTCCTCCTGAGCCCGATGCTGCTGCTGCTGCTCCAGCAGCACAGAGAAGGCAGCATCTTGGAGGGGACCCCAGCACAAGTTTTCTCACTGAACCTGTTGCTGCTGTGATGTGAGGCAGGCGTTTCCCAAACACCCAAAGCCAGGAGGCTGCCACCCAGCCCCTGCTGCAGGCAGCGAGGGGCTGAGGTTGGGCTGCAGCCCCCAGAGCTGGGGAGCAGGCGGGGATGCTCCCAGTATGCAGAGGGCTCTGCCTTTCCTGGCACTCCCCGTGCCTGCTCTGCAGAGCTGTAATGGGCTGAAGAGGAAACCCCCAAGGAGGGGATGAAGCAGAAGTGATGCTGGTCTGGGGTGGTGGGACTGGGGGCACTGGGGCTGCCTTGTGAGGAGGGGAAACATGGTGTGCTGGGGACACAGCTGAGCTGCGGGCTGATGCCTTGGCCCTTGCAGGGGAGGGATGTCCCTGGGAAATGGCCTGGCTTCCCACGAAAAAGCCCTTCCCAGGCAGCTGGGTCTCTGGGGGGGTACCCGGGCCCAGGGAAACGGGGTCAAAGATGGGAGCTGTAGGGCCCTGGTCCTGCAGGCTTTGCCCTTGTGGGTGCTGCAGGGCTGCTCCCACCACCCGTGGCTGTGTCGGGGTGAGCCTGGCCACTGTCACACACAGACGGTTCCTGTTTTTTCCTACAGCCTGGAAATCCCCTGACTTTCCACGGGGGGGGTTAAGGAGTGAGGAGCCCTGCACCCAGCTGGCTCCACGCCTCCCCACAGCTTCGGGAAGAGGCAGCCCTGGGGACAGACTGACAGCCCCCAGGGAACTGGGCTGCCCTGGTGCTGGGGTCCCATCTGTGCCAGTGGTGAGACTGGACCGGGCAGGGACAGGACCTGGCAGGGACTGTCCTGGGGTGAGGGAGTCCTGCAAAACCATCCCATGTTTGGGCAGACCCTTCCTTGCCCCCTGGCTGGGAAGCAGGGCTGTGGATGAGGGCTCTGGGCTTTGCCCCGTCCAGTGGTGGGGATGAGGTGGCAGCAGTGGCTGTGCACCGGGCAGTGGCCCACATGCACTGAGCTTTGCAGGTCTCAGCCTGGTTCCCCCTGGGCAGGCTGACCCCGCAGCTGGAGGTGAAGATGCTGGTGCAGGCGCTTGGGAAAGCTGCTGCATCCACAAGCCCCTGACGGGGGACAGTGCTGGGGCATCCGAGGGTGCCTGAGGACACCCCATGGGTACTGCAGGGGCCCTGCAGTGAGACCCCGGCTTGCCCTGCTCCAGCTGCCCATTCCTGGAGAGCTGGGCAGGATTCCACCTCTGGGGGAGCCTGGTTCCCTGCAGGGAGCAGAGTGCAGCTGATGCAACATGGGTATGGAGCTGCAGCTGAAGCGGTGCGAGCTGCCTCCCGCCCGGGTTTCTCCGCTGTGGACAATTTCCAATCGATCCTGCCCTCCTGCTGCTGGGAATCCGTCCCTCTCGGGAAGGGGAAGCACGGCACTTACCAGAATTTGGGCGATCGCTTTCCAGCACGCTGGACTCAGTGCCAAGATCGAAGTAAATCACATGTGGCCAGGCGCTATCATGAGAAAAGCCTGCGAGGGAGCAGGGGGGAAATGCAGCACGGGTAGGAGCCTGGGGGGCTTGGCGGGGCCGTCTGTTCCTGTACACCCCCTCTTCTGTGCTCTGGAGATGCTCGGCAGCCCTTGGAGCCTCCCACACCTCCTAGAATCACAGAATCGTTCAGGTTGGAAAAGCCCTTTAAGCTCATTGATCCCACCCGTTCTCCTAACCCTGCCATCCCACCACCAAACCCTGGCCCTAAGCACTGCATCTGCCCAGCTTTTAAATCCCCCCAGGGATGGGGACTCGACCCCTTCCCTGGGCATCCCGTTCTTCCTGCAGTTACAGGGCTGGACACACCAGAGAAACCAGCAACAGAGCTGGGGTGAAACCCACAGCATCACCGTGCTCTGATGCCCATCCCTGGGGACCCACTGAGCCTCGGGGATCCCAGGGTGGAGAGATGTGCTGCGACACTGCTCAGGCCCCCCAAAATGGGCTGGGGGCTTTCCTGCCTGTGTTTTCTGATCCCGCATGGTGCCAGCAGCTCTCACAAAAAGGCATAACTTGTGGATTTGTCCTGTCCTGCCTCAAAATAACAGCTCAGCTTTTGGAGCTGGTGCCCTGTGTGTGATTCCCAGCCAAGCCCAGCTCCATCCCTTTGCTAAAGGGTTTTCCAGCCGCTGGTGCAGCCGGGCCTGGGAGGAAGCTGTGGCTGGAAGCATCTTGGTTCCTCTGTATGTTTGGAAGCGGGTGTGCAGCTGGTAATTGCATGGACCAAGTGTGCCAGCACCCATGCTCAGCCGTTCCCCAGCAGGAGCTGGCAGGGCGCGGGCTGCACCGGCAGTCTCTACGCTGAAGCTGGCTGTCGTAACGCCAACCCTGGCCCCAGCAGCCTGGCAGGGTGGCTGCAGCATGCTCTGACGTGCCCAGCAAAGCAGAGACCCTTCTATAGCCCCTACGGGGGGAAGCAGCGGTGCAAAGCCCAACCCTTATCAGACAGCAGAGAATCCCCACAGGAGAAGCCTCTCATCTGCCGCCAAGGCTGCCCAGGGCTGGTGGCCGTGCCAGTGCCCGTGCTGAGAACAGCCTGTCCCCCGTGGGACGTGCTGGGGTTTCTGGCCAGGGCAGTGGAGCTGGGTGCTGAGCCGCTATTTTGGAGGCCCTCGCAGCTGTTTGGCCTCATCCAACCCCCAGTGCTGGGTGTCCCCTCGCTCAGGGCGAGGAGGAGGAGGAGGAAGGGCTCCTGCTGCCTGAATCCGGAGAGGGGCTTAAGGAAACCGGGGACCTCTCCAGAACCACTGTGCCAGGGATTTCTTTCACTGGCTTCTCCAAGCGCCTGTGCGCAGCCACACGGGCCAGCAGGCTATTTGCACTTTTTAACAGAGGCAGAGATTCCCAAAATAAGCCCTTCCCCTGGAAGGGATTTGGTTAAAACATGATTTAATGCAGAATTCAAGATAATCACAACTTGTTCAAAGCACGCATCGAATCGGGGATGTTTTCTGTAACACATTGACCAGAGCAAATGGCAACGGCTGGAAACGGTGTCAAACAAATGACAGAGCCTTTAGAAAGAAAACAAGCTGCCCCCGAGCTGATGCGAACTCACCAGGCACCCTGCTGGGAGGGGCAGGACCCGGCTCCCCCTTTCTCCCACATATAAACTTTCCTGTTGCAATAAAAGGGGAAAAGAAGTTGTTTTATGCAGATTTCAGGAGTGTCCAGCTCATGATGGGGGGTGAGGAGTCTGTGTCCCTGCCTTTAAATGCCCTTGCACATGCACTGCTGAATGGGCCCACCAACGGTGGGGAGAGCGAGTACAGAGCCAGGGGCACTGGGCTGGACCCAGTCCAGCTTTTGGCACTGGCAGAGAAAGTGAGAAACCCATGGAAACGTGGGATTAATGGCACCAAGACATTTACATTACAGATTAGGAACGATCTCCCTCAAGAGAGGCTGTTGCTGGGGGTGGGAAGGTTTCTAACGGCTGGATGAACGCGTGCTGGAGCTGATCCGTGCCGGAGGCTGCCACGGGGGCACCGGAGGGCTCCTGGCAGCGCCTTCTGGCCCTGCGTTTCCAGGCCTGGCGGGTGGGGGGCGGGGGGGGGAGCATCCCTGCGTGCCCACTGGCTGTCCTACCTGCTGGGGAGAGAAGCGTTTGGGCAGGATCAGTCTCCGGGGCCTGGGGTGATCCCTGGGCGCTGCTGCTGCTGCTGAAACATGGTGAAAGGCAAATAAACAGTTGTGAGATGCAAAATGGGTGAGGGGGTCGGGAGGGTACGCGAGTGAGCATCTGGAATGAAAAACACCAACGATGTTGGTGAATTCCCCAGTAACCCCACGTCCCGCAGCCAGAGCAACATTCCTGGCTCTTTTCCAGGCGGGGGTGGCTCGGGACGCACCCGGGGGCGGCCCTGGTCGAGGGATTGCGGGATGCTCGCCGAGGCCGTCGTGCTGCTCAAGACGGGCAGTGAGGATTGCCTGCGGGCTTGAGGATCAGTGGGAGCGCGGATGCTGAGTTTGACTGCATGGAAACCCTTCCCCATCCGCATTTTTGATCGGAAACAGAAGACTTCCGTGCCCGTGTTGACATCGCACAACAGAAAGAAAGCAGATGCCGCCTTCCAGCCCAGCGCTGGCCTCACCTCAGGGGCTGCTGCGGCGTCCCCCGCACCTGTATCGCCCCTGCGGGCTACAGATAAAAACCGCATTCTGTTTTATTTACTGGCCATTATTATTATCCAGGAGCATGAAACCACACATTGGGGCTCAGCATCCCCATCGAAACACTCAAGTGTGCTGGATGCATTGGGAGCCCTCAGCAGGGGGAGAAGGCAGTGAAGTGTGGTCTAACGGGGGGAGAGTGGGGAAAGGGGCCTGAGCGGGCGGTGAGGGGTCAACGGCCATCAAGGAGGGGTAGGGGACCCTCACCTCACAGGAGTTATTTTAGCACGAAGCGCAGAGATCAGCAGAAGAGGTTCCCAGGAAGGACGCGGTTTGACTCAAGAGCGTTTGTGTCAACTTAAGTTTGACTTAAGCTCTGCTTAAAAACGGGCAGCGCCAAGTTCCTGGCTGTTCCTAGGAGGTGGGTGGTGAGGGTGCAGCGCCCCCAGCCTCTGCCCCTGGCCAGGCCCGAGCTCGCTCCTAACCACCGGATCTGCAGGCCCCGCCAGAAGGGCTGGATGTGGCGGGGAGGGCACGGGGCAGCCCGAGCCGCTCCGCCCGGCCCGGCCCTGCAGAGGCGCGGGGCAGAGGTGGCTGGGCCGCAGCTCCGCGGGCCTGGGGAGCCGGCGCACGGGAGAGCGGGGAGGCCGCGGGTTCACCCCAACCTTGGCGCTGCCGCAGAGCGGCCCGAGGGCGGCGGCAGGGCTGGGCTCCGCGCCCCGGCAGGGCAGGCCCCGGCAGGCCCCAGTCGCAGGCGCGGCGGGGCCAGGCCCCGCGCCCCGTCTCCATGGCACCCGCTTCCCCTTCGCCCTCCGCCCCCTGCCCTTTGCCCTTTGCCCTCCACCGCCTCGCCGCCGCCAGCCACGCCCCTGACGGTGACGGACAGCTCCCGCGGTCTATCAGAGCGCCCCACCGCCCACCAGGGTGGGTGGGCGGGCTGGAAGAGCGGCGAGCCAACCGGAAGCGAAAGCCGCACCGCCGGCTCCGCCTCCTCGTGGCGCTGCCGCAGCCAACCAGCGGGCGAGCGCGCGGGGGCGGGGCCGGCGCCGCGGCCAATGGGAGCGCACGTCGGTCGCCAGGGAGGTGCGAGGCCCGGAGGGGGCAGCGGCGGGAGCGCGGCGGGGCCGGGCGGGGGCGGGAGGTAAACAAAATGGCGGCGGCGTGCGCGCTGCGGCGGGGCTGGCGGCGGGGGTAAAGGGGCGGCGGCGGCACCGGCGGGCTCGTGGGGCGGCTGAAGCGGGCCCCTGGGCAGGGCCGCGGTGGCAGAGCGGGGGCAGCGGCTGGCGGGGCTCCCCCTGAGGCGAGGGGGGTGCGGGGGGGAGCGCGGCGCCGGGACCCGGCCCGGTCCCCGAGCTCGGCGGCGGGGAGGGGGGACGAGGCTGCCCGCCCCCCTCCCCCGACTCCACAGCGGGGCGCGGAGTCCCGGGGCTGAGGGAGCGGCCGGAGCTGCCTGCGGGGCTCGTCCCCGGCCCGCGGGGGAAGGGCCCGGCCCGGGCGGGCTCCCCCCGCCCCGCTGTGGAAGCGGGAAGCGCGGCTGCGGCCGGGGAGGCGCCGGGGCTCACCTCACCCCCCGGGGGTCCCTTCCCTCCCGGCTCCATCGCTAGTTTGGTTACACTTCAGGTGTTTTATCCCCTTTCCCCCCTTCCCTGCGTTCCCCGGGGGCGGCCGCGGTGCCGCTTGTTTTGCTCCCCGCCCCGGCTGCCACCTGTGGAAGGGGTGCGAAGGAGCAGGGGAGAGCCCGGGCGAGGTTGGCATCTCCTCGTTGACCTTCCCTTCTTGGGAAAGGGAATGGGGTGTTTTGGGTACCGGGCAGAGAGAATTACTTCCTCCTGATTGTTCCCGTCTTAAGGTGGGTCAGTAAAGCTGTAGTAGGTTTTGCGTTGTGTGACACCGGCTGACACCTGGACCAGTGGTGGTGACACATCATGTGCCAGGCGGAATCCAGGTGGTTGAAGGATGCCCCTGGGAGATCTTGATAGACACCGAAGGCCTCAAACTTTTGTAGGCGTGCAAAGCGAAGACGTTAGAATTGTTTCTGAAAACTCCTTCAAAGAAACTTGGTTCCAGCTGCCAAACGGCTGAAAAAAATCCCATCTGTGCTCATACCTGGACGGTGAGGACAGCAGGGCAGAACCGCTTCGCTAGCCATCCAGTTGGGAGTTGGTGACTCTGATCTACTAGGAATGGAAAGTCACGAAAGAGACTCGGCAGTTGTCTGGTTTTATGTGGTGGCCTAAAGTCCCAGAGGATGACCTAGCACTTAAGAATCAAACTGGGCCAAGTTAAAGGCCAAGTTGACTTGAAAGAACCCTAGCAGTGGGACCAGGTTGGAAGCAAAGCAAGTCCCAAACTGAGTGTGTTTGGTCAAAGATATATATTCTTTTTAAAAGACATTGTGTTACTGGAGCCAGGCCTGGATCTTTTAGCATCCAGTTGAGCTGGAAGCAGCTCATAGGTTTTTTTTTTTGGTTTTGTTTTTTTTTTTATTCATGTTTGTACAATCTTCTGGATATTTTTTTTCAAGAAGGAGTAAAAGGGAGTGTTGGAAACTAACAAACAGGATTAAAACCCTGAGCGCTTAAGGAAGACAGGTTAAGGAACTTAATCCAGGATGGATATGCAGGAGCCACAGCAGCTGGGTATGTTTGCAGAGAGCGAGCTGATGTCTGTGGGGATGGACACTTTTATCCATCGCATTGACTCTACGGAGGTCATCTACCAGCCACGGCGGAAAAGGGCCAAGCTCATTGGCAAATACCTGATGGGAGACTTACTTGGAGAAGGGTCTTACGGCAAAGTCAAGGAGATGTTGGACTCTGAAACCCTCTGTAGGCGAGCTGTGAAAATACTGAAGAAGAAGAAGCTACGCAGAATTCCCAATGGGGAGGCAAATGTGAAAAAGTGAGTAAATATTTCCAGTAGCTGGGAACCGAGGGGTTAAACTTTGTAATTATTTTCCAGCTGGAAGTTCTGTATCATTTTAAGTAACAACATGGCTTTCTGCTGCAGAAGGGCTCCCTAAACCGTAGGTATTCAGGAATGTCTTTACCGCTGAACTGCAGCCAGCACTCTCGTTGGGGTTGGGAATGGGGAAGGGAGCTGCTTCTGTGGGCTGAGGAGGCAGTAACACAGGGCACTTCTTTAATAGTATTACTTAAGGAGTAAAATAGTATTTTTTAAAGAAATTCCTCTTTAAGATTTCATGTTGAAGAAGTAAGCTGCGGTGCTGTCAGCTGGGAAAGGTGAGAGGTGGTGTAGCTGCGAGTGCAGAAATACATTTTGTGCTGCTGCGTTCTGCATTGTTTGTATGACCATCTAGGGGTGTGTGGCTCTTGAGCTCTTTGGGACGGCCACTACTGCTCCCACCCGTGGAGCAGGTGCCTGGAACACGATCCAATGGATTGTGCCCCCAATGGGCATAGGAAGCCTTGGGTTTTTTTTCCTTGCTTTCACTTCTGACTGATGAGTTTGGGAAGTAATTCAAGGCTCTCTTCAGTTGATTTCTGCAGCTGTAAACCGGGGACAAGGGTTGTCAACCTCTTCTATTTCAGTGACTCAAGATCTGTGCTTGGAAGCTTTCAAAGTGCCAGTTACATACTGATTAGTCAGGGCACAAGTAAGTCATTAAAACTAGCTGTGGGAGAAGCCTGGTGTTACGCTTCTGTCTGTAGGGCCGGGCGTACGAAACTTTCCCTTTTCCTGGGGCTGCGCTCTGCTTGCAGGGCCCTCGCAGCCAGCTGCGTCGTCCGCCGCACGCTGTTTGTCGCAGCCCTGCGAGATAGTTGTTTATCTGCTGTGGAGGGGAGCCGTCTGCAGCCAAAACAAACTATTTGCAAGGGTTTATCTCGTAGCGGGAAGGAAAACTTGCACGATGTTTAGAAGGCTCTTGTATTGCGTCTTTAGCTGTGACGTGCTGAGCGTAGAGCCCTGGCCTAGCAGGGTCTTGTTTCTCTTTCTCACTTTGGTTTGAGTTTCCGAGCTCAGCTGTGAGATATTTCACATCCCGTACCAGGACTTCTGTCAGTGAGCTGTTTTAATTTTGCCTTTTAACCTTCAGTGACAGACTTAACTACAAAATAGTCACAAAACCTAATGCTGGGACCTCCCTTTCTCTCCTTCGCTGGCTCAAGTTCAGAATCAGAGTAAACTGTTGGTTAATATGTAATAAAATGTTTCTGGTTTTTCTGGTAAAGGCAGGGGCGCCCCTTTCCACCCTTGCCCCCTCCTTGAGGTCCATCAAGAGCTTCTACTGAAGAAGGGGGAGATTGTTCCCTCCTTAGTGAAAATTTAATTTTAATTTTTTCCCCCTCCTAGTGAAAAATGACTTGCCAAACAACAGGAGAGTTCCCTGATACCAGAGCCATGGTCCTGGTCCTGTGTCCTGAAATGAACTCTGTAGTTTTATTGGTGCACAGAGCCTGTCTGTGAAGGTCTTGTTTGGTTTCATTAAGGTTAGTTATTAAAGCAGACTGGCCAAGCACCGCTCTGTTTTGCTGTGGATGTTTTTCTGGCTCAGCTGCACCTGCTTCAAAACACCGAGGCAGATTTTAGACGATGTCTTGTAACAAGGGTTTACTTTAGTTCAAGTTCCTATTTTTGTCACCTTGTCCTTTTCTCTTTGTCCACCTATTCATTTGCTTTATCTGCTGCGTCAGTGGTGAATTCTTTTAAGGCAATATGTCATATTTTAAGGCTGTGGTACCCACAGAAATCTGACCTAATCAAAAACCTTCGCCGCTCCTGCAACAGGCAGCAAAAGCTCTCTGCTGTGGTGAGCTGTCATCAAACCTGTATGGTCTGACTGGTCAGCGTGGATGTGGGGGAGCAAACCATTGCCGTGTGTGTTTCCAGGTAGCACTGGGAAGTACTCTTAATGTATTTTTTTTTTTTAATGTCACATTTAATGGAGTCTGGCTGAGCAAACTTCACTTTCTACAACTGTATTGAAGCAGCGTTGTGGAGTGGTTTATACCCAGCACACTACTCGGATGCAACAGCACAGTAGAAAATTGGGTTGTGGACTGAATCACACCAATAGGTTTTATTTTCATTCTTGAAAGCTACTAATAAGTGCAGTAATAAGTAAATATGTAATTCCTGTGTTACAGTGAGGCCTGCTTCCAGTCCCGCTTGGTCTTTATCTATACAAGGATGCCTGCAGCTCAGTATGTGTGAGAGGAGAGCGTCTAATCTTTGTAAACATCCTGACTTCGGTTGGTGCCATATGAGACTAAAAATCTCTGTATCTGCTGCCCGAACTAGACCACTGCTCGGTGCTTGCTCTCCCTACCAGTGCTCCCAGTGGTGTGTGGAAGCAGAAGGCTCTTCCAAAGCGTTTGCATTCATGATGAATGAAATGGTCAGGGGTGAGAGTCTTCTGAAGCCCTAATGAATTGTTTTCTCTGCTGTAGAGTCACCACCACATAACATCTTAACTATTAGTCTGCTCTCTGGGGGTTAATTTCTTCATATAGCGCTGCAGACGTGTTAAAAGTGCGCTGGCAAAGGGTCTGAGCAATTGGGGCTTGTGTTCAGGCTTGGCTTAAAAGTGTTTATCTCTTGGAAGTGACCATTTACTATCTTGGTCTCAAAATACCTTGTTGTACAGTTCTCTCTTAACTGCAAAGACGGGACCTGTTCCTGCAGAGGTGATCTCCAGCATTTCTCGGCACACAGGGAAAAGCTACATGTATGCCTTGGTTCGTTTGAGAGAGATGTAATTGAATTATTACAATGGGCTTGTGCCTCTACCATTATCACAGGATACTTCGGTATTTCTGCTGCTGTGGGGAAGATGAAACTCGCATTGATAGTGCGTCATCAAAGAAATTCCCTAGAAAACAGTTCCTAGACTGTTGGCCCTTGGGTAATTGCATGAGCAAGTAATATACAGGGAATAATGACAGCAAGGGAGAGCACATAACGATGAGCCACGGAGGATCGTACAGGTCTGTGCCGTGCGTTGGGGACCCTGGACACGTGGGGCTGGAGTTGCAGCTCGGGGAGCTCTGACTGCTGATGCCATCTCTGTGTTACGTGAGACTGCAGCCTCATCCTGCGGTGTGGGCTTTACTTGGTGCGGTAAAGAGTTCTGGGGACCTAGAAATGATGACTGAAATATGTTTGAGACTTTCAAAATCGAATGATTTTTCTCTACCCTAAAATACTCCAGTTCTGCCCCTGAAAAATGAGAGGGATCTGTGAATCCTGGTGAGGATGTTGAGGGTTTAAGCTTGTAGGATGCCCATTTCCCTAAGTCAGTCTGCAGAATCTTCACTTCAGTTACTGTAGAGAAAGGCTGGGGTGGCTTAGCTGACCAGACAGCGCTACGGCTAATAACTGCCTCCAGTTAATGCAAAAGGTGAGTTTAGTAGGATTGCCAAAAAGATGAGAGAAAATTTGGAAGACTATTTGTCTCTAGTAGCACACTTTAATAAAACTGTGTGCTAATAGCCTCACATTTTAATTAAGTGTTTGGGACTTTCTGTGCGTGTCCCAAGTGTCTTGTACTGTACTTACCATGCTCAGTGATTACTTAGATTTGAATATATGCTCATTAGAATTCCTTGGAGGTTTAAAATGCGTAGTAGGTCTGTACTTTGACAATTCGCTCCTTGGGTCTGCAAATGAAGAGCCTTGCACCTCCAAACACGGACAGTTCTGCTGAAGGAAGGACTTGTTGCAAGCCGCAGAGGCGTGTGCTTTAGACAGAGATGGGCTAAAGCTGACTCATCTGATTTCCTGTCCCTCGCTCCCAACCGAAAACGTCTGCAGGACGTAACCGGGTGGCTCTGTTATTTTCTTTGCTAAGCTGGATATTTGCTTGGGTTCGGTGGTGGAAGCTGTAATCCAGAGAAGAGCACGGGTGGTTCTGCTGTGGTGGATACAGGGCTCATGATGTTGGGCATCCCCGCTAGGATCGTGATGCAGGGGAAAGCCTGCAACTAGAAAAGAGGAAAAAGTAACGCTGCCCTCGTCGCCCCCCTTGGCAGCCCCTCGGGCTCACAAACACGGTACTGGGGTAGGGGCTGGCCTGCCCGCTGCCGTCAGCGTCTGCAAGGTGGGAGCTGTCGGGGTTGGCATTGCTGTGTTTGGTGGTGGCAGAGGGTACGCTCTGGTCTGCGTCGGCAGCGTTGAACCCCTTGGGGGCTTCTGGGCACACGTGACAGAATCACAGAATCACAGAATTGCAAGGGTTGGAAGGGACCTCGGGAGATCATCTAGTCCAACCCCCCTGCTAAAGCAGGTTCTCCTAGAGCATGCTAGACAGGACTTCGTCCAGGCTGGCTTTGAAACCACAGTGGGGGTTTCTGTATCTTGACACATCGTGGCCCTAGGGGAGGGCGAGGCAGTGGGAACGTGGTGGAGACCCTATAATGCTCACAAGGGTATTTTGGGTAATGGCCAAAGAAGAGCCCTTTGGATACTAAAACTTGAAGGATGTAGGTCAGCACTGGATTCATCAACACCTAATGGTGTCAGCCCCTCCCCGTGGCGGCTGCACGTTCAGCTGGGTAAAGCTTGTTTGAAGAAGGAAATGGCAATAGCACTCTGCTTGGTCTCTTATCGGAAATATCACTCCTGCTCGTGCGAGCGACGAGGTGCAGCTTCTCACGCGGACAGAAATGACAAGTTGCATCCTTGCAAGAGGAGGGCTCTCTCTTTGGGCGCAATAAACAGGAAAAAGCTGCTCGCAAGCTAGAGTTTAAATCGGTTAATCTGCTTTGTGGCATATCGGGGATGCTAACTTGTAATTAAAACTTGCTTTGGCTATACAGGATTACAAAATCAATCTAAATACATAATGTGGTTGTTCAGTTGCGTAAAGACCGTGAATGATTCGTGAGTCCTTTGTAGCAATTAGCAAGAATGGCGTTAGTGGATTTACGGTACGTGCCAGAGCTGGCATATGGAGCTGTTCTCTGTGCACGTCTCCCAGCCCTTCGCTGTGGCACCAGCGCTGCGGTGGAGGTGTGCCAGTTCCTTCTGCCGGCTCCCTGGTGCCACGTGCCGTAGGCAGAGCGCTCACGATGGGCCACGGTTGTGTGCTGGCGAGTGAAGGGGTGGGTGAGGGTAAGCTTCTCCCAGGCTGAAGGCTCTCACGGCCGACCCGCTGCAAACCCTCATTCCTGACGTACGGTCTGACCCGGTAGGTAGCATGGAAAACATTCCCCATCACGTGTCTCCGTAAAATCATAAAAGCTGAGACCTGTGGAGGAACCTTGTCAACCAAAGGAAGGGGATCAATCTTTTGGCTGTACCACTCACTTCTATTTAAGCAAGAATGGCTTTGATGAAACGGAGGCTTGAAACAAACCGTAGAAAGAACGCTAAATCTTACGGTGAGATGTGCTCTTCCAAGAACAGCCCGGAGAAGAACGTCATCTTTCCAGGCTGTCCCACATCCTTCCAGATGCCAACATCTTTTCCTTCCAACCCAAAACATTCTATGATCTTCCAAAATCGTGTAGCACGTGGCACAAGCAGGTAGCTTTGCTATGCTCAATTCTGAGCAACACCACCGCGTTGTTTGCCCAAGCGAGGTGCCTTGCTAGGGATAAGCCTTAACCCACCAGCGTGAGCTTAATGGCTTGGACAGAGCCACGTAGAAACCTTCGAGTTGAAAGAGCTTTTCTTTTTTCTTCTCTTCTTCCTCCAGGATGGTTAGACTTTGAAACAGGCGCCAAACTCTGACAGTCTGTCTTGTCGCACGTTTGAGGGCTTCCTAGTCTGGAAAACTAGGAACAGAAATCCGTAAGGGAGGCTATTCTGGCCACATAATAGCGGTGTTGAGTAGGGCGGGTATGGAAGCGATTACCACGTGGCAGGGAGGGAGAGGTCTGATCTCAAAAGCAACTGCTGTGATTTAAATTTCATGTTAAATTTTGGAGGTAGCAAGGCAAGGAGGCGAAGTTGCAGCAGCTCGGAAGGTATCCCACAAATCCGAGCAGATCGGCCAGGCTGGCGCGGGAAGGGCAGGAAGCCACCTCGCCTCGGTGGAGAGGAAAGGCAGCAAACCGTAGGCACGCAAATCTCGCTTCCCCGGGGCTGTCGGTGCAGGCAAACTGCAAAGAAAGCAGCGGCCTGGTGGGTCTTTGTGGGTGTTAATTCTGAAAAATGTGAATTTAGGCACCTTCTGACAAGGTGAGCACCTGTGTGCACTCACTTGGTGAAGTTTGAAAACTGAAATGGGCTGGGAGGTGACTGGGGGCTGTCTCCGCTCCTTGGTCCTTCCAGAATGCAAGAGTAGCTAAAAATAGAAGCAATCTTTCCTCTGGGAAATGGGCTGCTTGGCCTCTGCCCCAGAGGTGGGTGCACTTCACTGGCATTTTAGGTTGGTTCACAAAGTCCTCCTGGAGGGAAAAAAAAAAAATCATTACAGAAATATGAAATATTTATTAGTCCATTAAAGGTGGAAGGAATTGGTATTTGTGCTTTCAAGCCGTATTACAGGGAATGAGCTGTCCGGATCAGGATTTTAAATGTGTTCCTAATATTGGAAGCTTTCTTTGCCTTCACAGCAAAGCAGCCTTATTTAAATACGCGTGCGTGTTCGCCCCTCTTGCCGGCTTGGTCTGAGCACTCAGCCTGTCTGCCTTCGTTGTGCAGAAACTTCTTAGACCTACACTAATGCTGGCTGCAGTTCCTATGCTAATTTAATCTACTTCAGCCTTTTGGTCATTACTATAATTAGAGCGGCTGCATCACTTTGCAAATCTGTCTGCCATTTAAACTAAACACTGCTGAGCTTTCCCTTGTTATCCAAGGGTTCTGCTTAGCCGTTGTAACTTTTTTTTTTTTTTTAAGCCATATATGATAGAGTGCCCAGCCTAAACTTTTGGTGGTGAAGTAATTAATGCTGCTGCTGAGGGATCCTTAAAAGATCTTTTAAAAACCTTCTTGCACTCCTGCAGCCTAGGAGCTGTTGGAAGGAGCAGCTACTGGTTCGTTAATCAGATGTGATGCATCAAGAAGCCTTCGTGCTGGCCATGGCCTGTGATTAGAGGCTGGCTAATTGTGTGGGCCAGGGCCAAGTGGCTTTCCGAGCCCGGCGTGTCGTGGGTTTGGGCAGAGGCTCTCACTTCCGAAGCTGTGCTCTGAATTCCTTGTAATGCTGCTTTCAGGAGTCCAAACTGTTGAAATGTAACCGTGCTGCTTAAAGCACCTTCCCAAACAGCGAGAGAGAGGAGCTGGAAAGCGTTTGCGTACGGTTCAGCATGAGCCCGAATGGAGCAGCAGGACAAAGTGAAGAGCAGCATCTGCGCTTCCAGACACAGAACCACCCTGACCTGACTGTCCTGATCCTCCTGTTTCTCTTTGCAGCTGGCACCCAGTGGGGTTTTGCAGGCTGAGTTTAATGCAAAAGATAGTAAAATGTGGTTTGGAGCAGAGTAGAAAATCCCAAGAGACAAAGATCAAAACAGCTGATGGGAGATGCCATACAAGGGTCCATTTCCATAGCCAAGGGAAGATGTCTCCTCACTCAGTTTTACATTATTTATTCTCCACAGAGGGTTCAATTCAGTTCTCTGAACTGGTCAGTCAAGTTGGGTTAAGACTAAAGTTTGGAAGAAATGGAGTTATTAGCTAGAACTCCTCTTCTCGACTCATTCTTGAGACCAATGTTGCAATTCTCATGCTCCATTTCTGATTTCTCCCGGAAGGTTTAATAGCTTTAATAAAGGGCCAATAGTTGGCTACTGCCTCTGAGGAGTTTGATGTGTCTTTGGGATGATTTCTGCACTAACTCTACTGTAAAGAGACTCCAACTGGTCACACAGATGGACTGATGGAGTGCAGCCCCGACACTGAACAGCCTCTTGTATTTGATGGTGCTCAGGGGTGGGCAGCCTGGAGCTGCATGTGACTTCCGAGCAGCTCTAAGTGTGGTTCACCCTGCGGGCGGTCTCTGGATAGCTCGCCTCGGGGGCGAGGAGGTGAGCCGGAGGGGTGCTGAGGCAGGGTTTGGGGTGGCTGCAGCCCAGCCCAGGCCAGCTCTGCAGGGCTGAGGGGCTGCTGGGGGGCCCTTGTCATCTCCCACCTGTGAACATCTCTGGAGTTCTTCCATCCCTCCGCTTGTCTCCCGGCCACAGGAGGCTTTTGGTGCAGGGCTTCTTGGGTCGGGAGCATCAGCGACTCGCTGCCCCTTTGGCTGCCTTCCCTTTTCTGGCTGTGGGCTGCGTGCGTCATGCGAGGCGCAGCGCTGCAGGTGATGCCCTTGTCTCTCTTTGCTAGGGAGGTACCTCTCCTGGGTTTTCTGGAGAATATCTTGTCCTGCTGAACAGCCCCTCTTCAGATGGATTTCACATGATATAATAAAAAAACCAATTTAGTTTAATTTATGTCTTTTAGTAGATCAGCTGGTTTCTGATGTTTTTATGTTTACGTTGAAAGGACTCCTATCCATTCTCACTACAACGGTTATTGGAAGGAATTGCTTGTTAGGTATAGAAACTTGTTACTTTTTTTTTTTTTTTTTTGGCAAGTAACTACTGTTCAAGTTGCTTCCCAGCAAAAGAACAGCATTTGTGCTGAAATGGGCGGTACGGTGCGTTAACTGCTCTGCCACACTTGGCACCGGGCGCTGCCTGCCTGTGACAGCAGGAGCGCACCGAACCGCACGATGCTGCGTTACGCTGACATCCGTGGGGGTTGTTCCTGGTCACGACGCTGATCAAAAACATACCCTGAAGTGCAGAGACTGAAAGCCCAAGCAAATTTATTTCTGCTCTTGTAACTACAGAGGACGCTTATGTACAAAGAAGCACGAAGTGCAAACATAAAAGGTTTGTCTAGTGACTGCCCTAGATACCATGGTAAACACAAATGTAGCGCGTCTTTAGGGGGTTAACTGCAGAGACCGATAGCGAGCGAAGCTCCCAACAGTCCAGCGTTGTTGGAAAAGCTTTAATTGGAGGGGAGCTGATAAAGCTGCATCTCTGACACGCGGAGCAGATCGGCGTAGGCTTTGACTTGCCTGAGCAGTTGACAGGGCAGCGTTTCAGGTCTAATTATACCTTTCCTTTAGTCAGCACTAGGTTGAACGGGGACTGGCGAGGCACTTGCCCAGGGCCGTAGGGAAGGGTGAGAGCTGAGAAGGGGACCGCAGGGGACACTGTAAACCCCTCTTGTATGGGAGGAGGTGGCGGCGGCTTGGCTTGCTGCACCAGGCCCTTGCGCGTCCAGCGCCAGTGCTGCCTATGGGGTTTGTGGAGCATGTCCTCAGCTTGATTTCTCTTTCCACCTAGCCTGGGGTCTGAGGGTCCAGCAGGATCTCACCAGGAGTTGTTTTCTGTAGGATGGCTCAGCACGATGCGCTTGTGATCAAGCTTGCCGTTGTCCTGTTCCTGCTCGCTTTGCCCAGGGTTGTTCGGCTGTCAGCATCCTACTGTTGACCAGTCAAATAGCTAAAGGGGAGCACTGCACAGATTTTATGGGTAAAACCGGAATAAAGCTTACATGGGAGTGCAGAATAAAACTTTATATTGGCAGAAGTAACACGGCCTGTGTCGAATGGCACCAAATCATTGGCGCAGGGCATTCTTAGGACCAATTTCTTGTCCGGCACAAAGGAAGGTTGCTCCTTGCAATAGTTCTCCTGCTGTTGTTCACCAGTGGACTAAAATTCTGGCCCAGAGAGAACTGCCTGGCTGTGTCGTGTTAACCAGGAGGGCACTTGTCCTGGTCAGTGAGCAGTAAGTGTTTCCAAGGTCTAACCTGGGGCTAATGAACTCAAGAAGGCACAAGACCTTCTGACAAGCAGCATGCATAGGCAGTCTTGGGTGAAGCAGCTGGGACTGATGTGGTTTGAAGTGTCTTTAAAATCCATGTGATTTAAAAAACATTAATTTCGTTCCGTAACAAGGAAATAGGCTTTTAAAATGTAACTTTTTCCCTTTTCTCTTCCTGCAGGGAAATCCAGCTCCTGCGACGATTACGGCACAAAAATGTTATCCTGTTGGTAGATGTATTATACAATGAAGAGAAGCAGAAAATATATCCTTTTTTCATGCAGTTGTTAACAAGGTTTGAATTCCTATTGTTCTCTGTTCTAGTGCTGAATCATTAGAGTTCCGCTTTTGTTAAGGCCCTTCTTTCCCAGCTTCCCAGTTAGGAAACAAAATATTGTCCCCAGGTTACAGATGCAGGGCTGGGGTAAGGGGAGAACTCCCCCCCCCCCAATACTGTGTTTTATTGTGTGACCTTCAGCAGCTCGGAGAGGAAAGAGGAGCTGCGGATCTGTCATTTCTAACCTCCTGTCCTAGCTGTGGTACGTGTTAGTGCTTTTTTTCCCTGAAGATGGACCTTTTATTGTCTGTGCTTTGTGAAATCAATTTTTGTAATGCCTTTTCCTTTAAGTCCTTGGCAGTGGTTTAGGTATATTTTTTTTTCTTTCCTTCAGAAGAAGAAGAAAAAAATATCTGCTCGTTGGCTGGCACACGGATGCCTGCAACTCTCCCCTTCCCTTTGGAGGGTCCGTGCTGCTGCGGCGCTGCCTTGTCTGCGGGCAGCTGGTATGCTTTGCTGGTTATCCTCAGCAAGATAAGATGAGCTCCCGAGCCTGCCCAAGCCTCCTCTGTGTCGTTGTTTGTGTGGAAGTCCCTTGTGGTAGTTCTTTAAGCGACCCGGAGCTTGTAGCAGCCATGAGGGATTGGAAGCATGTTGTTCCTGTCAGATCTACAGCCCAGCTTTTTGGGACTAAACCGTTCAGTTTTTGAATCAAAGCTGCGGCTTGTGATCTCGGTGCATCTTTCGGACTTTAACATGTTATTCCAGTACTCTGTGTCCCCCAGGTACACATAGACACTCCCCGGTGTGATTACCTGCCTTAAATTGTGAGCAAACAGCTGGATTTCTCATGCATCTGCCACACTTAGGGTGCACTTTGACTTGAGCCAGTTTGTAAGCTTAGCGAGCGGATCTGTTGTAGGACGTCTTATAAATGGTTGCTTTTATTTTTGACAGTGTTTTCTAAATACTGTCTTCCAATTACAGTACTTCATAAAATGGGTAATTTAATTGTGTGCTCTAATTAGATCAAATACTTTGCCACCAAATCATTAGTATAAAAAAAGCATGACAACTTTTGCTTGTGTTTTGTAGCCTTGATAGACTGAAGGGACTGTAATTCAATTACTGTCTATAGAAAGATACCATTTAATTAGTAAGAAGCTGGGATGCTAAAGGAGAAGCCTGGGGAAAAAGAGCCCGAGAGAGACCTCGTGTGTTGGGAACGGGTGATGACAGCCCAGAGTGGTCGTTCAGAAATGCAACTTCTCCGAGCCAGGAGGAATGGGACGGTTCTTGCTTTACTTTCTGAACAGCAGTGTTTGAAAAAGAACAAACTGGTTTTCAAGACTTTTTCCCTAGCAAGCATAGATTAACGTCACTATCTTTATGTGCTTCTAGGCTCTTAGAAGGTGTGTTTCTACACCTGCTTATTCCGCACATGTGAGCGGCAACACACGGAGAAATGTGGTGTTTTTCACTGAGGCCGGGAGCAGGAATTCATCCGTGATCATGTTTTTGCTGAACCTTTCTCCAGCTTCTTGCTGGTGCTGCCGGTGCCCATGCAGCATTTCCAGGGATGTGGCCGTACAAACACTTGTGCAGCCACGTGGTAAACAGCTTTGGGAATGGATCCAGCTGAAAGCAACTTTCTCTTTTAGGCTTCTCTGTAGGTCTGTGCCCTTACTTGTTTCGCTGTGTAGTCACACAAATGCCTGGATTTGTGCCTTGCAGGAAGCAACACAAGGCGAAAGTTGAGTGGGGTATGGGGGGGGATGTCAACTTCTTCCTTACTAATGAAAAAAGTCCTCGTTTCCAGAATGACCATGGTGGCATTTGAAATTGGGCCTGTAGAAGAAGGAGGGATTCTGTTCTCACCTGAGCCTTCTGCTGCTGATAGAAGTGAACTGTGGGCTTCAGTTTTGTTTGTGCTTGGGAGGACAGCATTTAACAACTTGCCTGCCTAGTCAAAGCCTTCAAGGATTTTCTTTGGTAAAGGGAAAGCTGTGATGATTGGACTGAAAATATCAACTACATTTTAGTATTTAATGGGCTGCTTTGACCTGCTGTGGCTGGGAATGCAGAGCCAGTGACAAATTGAGAACAAATCCAGGCAGAAATAAACCCAGTTCGATAAGCAGCATCCCAGTTGGCACCTTCTCCTGACAGCTTCTGTTACCGGTATGTGCAGTTGTGCGTGGGAGCACAGCGCTCCTGATTAGAAGAACTGCGAGCCTCAGTCTTGTTGGGGCACCTGTAATGGATCTGCTCCAGCCTGAAAGTTTGTGCTCTAATCTGGCTGATCAGCCAGAGGTGGATCAGTTACGAAAGAAGGGGTGAAAAACAGTCTGGCAGCAAATGAAACCAAAGCCAGGCTGTCCTTTGTAGAGGAGAATGAGGCCTGGGCTTTGGTTCCCAGGAGCTGGTCTATGTTAGTGTTATGCTCTTGAAGGTGGGAGAGTTGATGTCTTCCACGTGACTGGGATAGAAGTAGTTCACAGATTTCTTCCAGAGTAAGAAATGGTAGGAATGAATTTTGGGAGCTCTTCCTGCTATTTTTGCTTCCTACTGATTATGGCATTGTGCCCGTCATAAAATCATACAGTGCTTTAGTGTCCCTCTGAAGAGCAGCTCGTATGGGGAATGTAGCACAAATGTGATGAGTTTGGCCGGTGTTTGGAGCTCCTCTATAGAACGTGCTATAAAAGGGCAACACAATTTTTAGCATGGATCCCACTTAAAGCGCAGGTCATCTCTTTAGCCTCTCCTGCCTCAAGAGTTAAGATGTCATCCTGGGACATAAGCAACTTATTTTAGGCTTAGGTTAAGAAGGTATCTGCCAGGAATAATTAGTGTGACCAAAGAAACGCTTTGTGTACTGGAGAACATGAGCTGACAGTCCTGCTTTTCTCTGTCTTTATCTTGAAGGTGCAGTCCCCTGGCCAAGCCACCAGATGTCTCAGGGTCTGTGCTTGCACCCCTCTCAGCGCACCGCCTGCCTTCAAAAGCCCAGGGAGAGGAGGGAAACACGGGCAATTGTTGCTTTGGGTGGCTGTGTAGTTTCCATTGTTTGGCCCCAACATTAAAGCTTCAGGAGATGAAAACTAGAATATGCTGTGAGGGAACAAATGCTAAAAAGTGCCACCAGTCCTTGGCATTCCCTTGTAACTTTTTTTACCCATGCAGTTCCAAAAAGGCTTCCCAGCTCTCTAGGGATCCTTTCTCCTGCTGCTAAAATACTGCCGGGGGGATGGGGGTAAGCGGCAGCTGTTAAATAAGTGCGTACAGCCATATCATTTTGAAACAGGAAATGAAGAATAACAAACTTTGGGGATGGTGATGGGACCTCTCTGCTATGTCAAGTGCAGAACAGCCACGACATTGGGAGAATGTGCGACAGCCCACAGCTCTTCTGCCAGGGGTTCCCTAACTTTCTGTTGCTGCTTCAGAGTATTATCCCATTTCTGTCATGCTTGGGAGATCTCCAACTTGATTTCTGTGGAGTTCATGTCCTGTTTCAGGCCTGATCACGGAGTTGCAGAATAACTTTCTTGTGGGTTCGCTGCCTCCTCCTGTTAGGTGGTCGGAGGAAGGTCGCTGCCTCGGGAGGCGCAGCACAGCTCGGTCTCTCCTCTCCGGGGTGTACCAGGTAACGGGGCTGCCTGTGCAGCAGCTCTCCGGGTGCTCCGGAATGGGGCTGCACTCCTCACACAGCCTTTGCCTGAGAAGTGTTTAACTTCAAAGCTTCCTTAACTCTGCTTTCACGTATATGGTGATGGAGTATTGTGTGTGTGGGATGCAGGAAATGCTGGACAGTGTCCCAGAAAAGAGGTTTCCAGTTTTTCAGGCTCACGGGTAAGTACAGTTTTGTTCCTTGGGCTGCCTTAGCCCCTCTGTGCTGTGCTCTCTTGAATTCAAGAGCACGTTCTACTCCCTTGCTTAGACTGCTGGTTGCACGTTAAAGTAAAACGGGCTTTGTGTAATAACTACGTCTTTTACATCCATGGAATAAAATGAAAAACAAATTAAGTGGTGGCAGGGCTGGCCCTTAGATTCTGGGAAGAAAAAACATATTTCTGTGGGATTTTCTGTTACTTTTGTTTTCCTTCATGAGGTGCATGACAACCCTTCCTGGCCCCTTTCCTACAGCTCTGCTGCTCAGTGAAGATGGGGGCAGTGGAGGAATCCGTGAGGACTTGCCCTGCCTAAATGGAGGGAAGCCATACAGTTCAGTGTCAGAGAAGAGATTAAAGGTCTTTGGCTGGATTAAGGATTGGCAATATCCAGCATGATCTGTTAGCTTGTTTAGTTAGTAGGCAGGATAATCTGAAGCCCCTTTCACTGTGGCAGTAAAGGAACCTTAGAGTTCTGGAAATAGATGCAAGAAGATTGTCGTGTGTATGAAATCAGTGCGGGCCGGCGGATCAGTGGTAACTACATATTTTTATGGTCATGTTTTCATTTTGTTTAAAAAAGGTGTTTGAGATTGCAGATAGCCTAAGTGAGGTACAGGCACATTAGGTGTTATTTCTGGATATTACAAGATAAGACGTGCACGCACAGTTGTTGCCAGGCTGTCAATGCTTGCTACGTTGCCGTAGTGGCCTGCCCGTAGTCCCTGCCCATATCCCTGTTACCTTTGCTCAGCTGGAAGGCTCTACCAGCAAAACACTCCTTTCTGCTGGCTAAAGGAAACTTCTTTTCACACCCCCTGTTAGGGGAAGCTGTACCACTGAAAGAGCATCTTTGGCTGGTTTAACTTGGCCTAGATTAAAGCAGATGTCAGAATTAACTGTCAGGTCTGTGCCAGCGTGGTGCTGAGCGCTCACAGAATACGCAGAGCTGTGAAGAGGGCTTTGAGGTGGAGGAGCCCGGAGCCTGAAGTGGTTGGCATGCTGCGGCAGAGCTCTGGCAGGTAACTTCTGCCTTTGTCAGAGATTAAGTTCCATTTCTTACACACCACAGCTCAATCCCAAGTTCCTAAGCATCAAATGGAAGTGTATTCCGCCTTGTTTCCAACAATAGCACTGTCTGCTTTATGTATTATCAGTAGTTCACGAAGTCGTAGGCTATGGAAGTGCTTGACTTTTTCTCCTCTAACTCTCTGCAGGTATTTTTGTCAGCTTATCGACGGCTTAGAATACTTGCACAGCCAAGGGATTGTCCACAAGGATATAAAACCGGGGAACCTCCTGCTAACAACCAATGGGACACTAAAAATATCTGATTTAGGCGTAGCAGAGGTATGTGAGAACTGCGGCAAAGTCGGGAATGTGGGAAGCGTGACATTCTAGATTTAGGTCACCTCTGTGGTGTCAGTTGATTTATTGGGCGGTTAGGCTTCCATTCTGTTAAAGTTGCAGAGTGCTCTAGAGCGACTCTGAATATTTACTGTAATTGGCAAAACTCTTTTGTTGGTGACAGCACGGAGCTCCCATTTGGGAAGCACATAGAGGAAGACAGCGGTCTCAGACAAAGCGAAAAGTGTGGTGAAATGGTGATAAGCTACAAAACCTCATCCTCCTTGTTGTATGAAGATTGTCTTAGCTAGGTAGGAGCGGTGCAGGAATCGTCACTGATGGCATTTGGTTATTGCAGTGGCGTGTGCTTGCCATATGTAAGTAGGTTTTCAGTAGCAGAGCCTTCCCCTTTTTTTTTCCCCAGGTGGAACTTTTCTAGCAGTTACAGTTTGTCTGCCTTGAAAGTTTGAAACTAATCGGTCTCTCCTGCTGCAGGCATTGCATCCGTTCGCAGAGGATGACACGTGCAGAACGAGCCAAGGGTCGCCAGCATTCCAGCCACCAGAAATTGCCAATGGCCTTGACACCTTTTCAGGCTTTAAAGTAGACATCTGGTCCGCAGGGGTTACGCTGTAAGTGCCCGTGCAGCATCCAGGAATTGCAGTGAAAAAGTTACAAGCCCCCAAATAGCTCAGTCTTGTGCTATCTGCTGTCACTGCTGCTCTCCTGTACGTCGGTGGGGGGAGCAGGGACGGTGTCTGGGTGTTGGTCCCTCCTTTGGGTGGGTGTATGTTCCCCAAAGCGCTTGTAGTTCTGAAGAAAGTAATCTTTACTCTTGGCGAGTAACTGCCAGCCATTTCTCGGCATCCAAGATGCATAGATACTGTAATAATAGAAACCACAAATATCTCTAGTATTTATTTTTAAGTTTCTTCCATCCCAGCCTGTCAGGGAGATGTCTTGGTGGTTTTGACTCATGTGAATGAAGAGATTGTGATAAAGGAAGGCTAAGCTTAAAGAGGATTCCAAATGCTGTCAAATATTAATCTTTTAGTTTCCTCTTGGCGTCTTTGGGTTTATGTAGTCACGTAAGAACTGAACTGTGTGCTTTTTCTCATACAGCTTCTCCTTCTGCCTTTACAGATACAACATTACAACGGGTCTATACCCCTTTGAAGGGGATAATATCTATAAATTATTTGAAAACATCGGGAAAGGTGACTACACAATTCCAGAGGATTGTGGTCCTCCGCTCTCAGACTTATTGAGAGGTGAGTGTCCCAGCTGAGTCTAAAAGAATGGGTAAAATCTACAGGTGCAATAAATGCTCAGCTTGAAGAGTGCCAGGGGAGGGCTTTGTTCTGAGTATCCCGAGACGATACGGGATCCTGTAGAAAGGGAGGTTATGCCTATGAACCATAGAAGACTTTGAAAGATC
Organism: Butorides virescens; assembly: GCA_017310255.1. Taxonomy (NCBI): domain Eukaryota; kingdom Metazoa; phylum Chordata; class Aves; order Pelecaniformes; family Ardeidae; genus Butorides; species Butorides virescens. Next base: position 106,767 of record JADKXX010010583.1, read on the forward strand.
TTTAACACTGGTGTTTTCCTGAGAGATCCTAAACCCTGCGTGGGTTGCAGTCACTGCCTCATAAAGAGTTGGTTCTTGCATTGCTTTTTGTGCCCTGAGAAGCTTTTAAACCCGACAACAAAGCCCACAAGAGGTTACATTTAAAATGGCATCACAGCATTGCTGCGGGTTTTGCAAGTGAGAACAGAGTTAAATTCCTTGTCCAAGCTTTCTATAATGTGAAATACTGAGTTCTGCTGTCCTTCCTCATCAGCCTCTGCTCTGAATTTATCTGCTTCAATCCCAGTTGTCTCCTCCTTCCCCCCACATTTAGAGTTGCCAGGACACCGGAGCAAAGTGACCAGTGCCCACTTTCACAACAGGGCTGTGATAAACAGGAGTGGCGCTTCCTGGGTAGGAGGAGGGGGCTGTGGGGTTTGTTCGGGTTTCTCTTTTCGTTCCTGTCACTTAGTGCAATAGTTTGAGGTTTAGCATTGAACAGTTTCTGCTTGTGAAAGCTGAATTGTCAGGGCAGCAGTTATGCTGCGCGCAGCAGCCGGTTCAGTGATGCCCATTTGGCAGCACATGGCAGATCAGCCCGGGGTGCCTCGCTGGCGGTGAAGCGGCCAGGCACGGTGGGTGCCCCACGGGCTCGCGCTCTCTTCTTTGTCTTCAGCTGTTTGTGAAAGATCAGACCTCAAATATGAAATGATGCTGTCTTGTTTCAAGTTTTGGTTTGTTTTTTTTTTTCTGGTTCCTGTGCTGCCCGGGGTTAGGAGGTTAGTGTGGGTGAAGGGCTGCGGGGCACTGTGAGCAAACTGAGTCAGCTTCCCGTCCTGCTGTCAGAGTGTCATCAGGTCTGCTCGTAATATGGGTGTTATCGCTAATCGGGGGGGGGCTGTGTGTTCTGCTGTCCCCTCTACGTGGTCACGGTGCTGTTGCAGTTTGTGGCTAGCCAAAAGGTTAGCGTTTTCAAAGTGCTTTATGGCTGCACTTCATGCTGCAGACAGCAGCAGTTCTGCCTCCGCAGGAAAGGCTGTGCTGCCCGTGGGCTCCCGGCTCCTGCGTGGATGCTGCCGGGAGCTGCAGCTCCAGCCCGGACTCGCTGCCTTGTCCTGTGGGGTCACCCCACTGCGGGCCAGGGCCCGGTGTGGTGCTGGGGATGCGGGCGTCCTGGCTGGGTGCCGGCTGCGTGCCGGGTGGCGGCGGCAGGTGGTGCTGTGTGTCCGGGCTCTGCCTGCCGCTGCCGCCGGCGGGGCTCCCCTCGGCCCCCCGCTGCCGAGGAGGTGGCAGACCCCCCTGCAATCCCACTCGCAGGAGCCTATTTTAGCTTACCGGGCCCCGTACCGATTACGAAATAAGTTATTTCCGTGTGTTTCAAAAAGCATTAGCTAGCTTGAACAGCTTTCAGGAAGCATTACATAAGGTGCTGCTTCCAACTGCGCTCGGCACCGCTGGCATCTCGGCCGCTCTGCCGAGACCAACGTGGCGACTGCTCACGGCCCGGCACTCCTGACTGATCTGTGTTTCGTGTCGTAACCCTGCGCCCCGGGGAACGATGTCCTGGTCTACGCGTGGCGTTTGATTTGTGAATGCTGACTCAAAACACGGCCTTTTTTACGAGCTTGGGAATTACCCAAATGGAGTAAAACCAGTGGTCCATCTAGACTGGCAGCCAATCTTCTAAAGCATCCAGCAGAAATCATTTGAGGTTTGCGATAAGCCTCTCCGCTGCACTTAGTGTTGTCCCCCAGGGAAAATGAGCGTGGCGGTTGTTTCTTTTTTTCTTGTCCTGAGGATATTGATAGCTTCAAATCTTATGCTTCATTAGCAGAATAACTCCCTTTTTAGTTCTCTTTCCAGCCCCTGTATGAGACCTGGAGTCAGGATCTCCTACTTTTTCCTTCTGCCTCATTTTAAAGAGAGAAGCCTGACGCCCTTTGTCCATCTCTTCCAGCCTGAGTTGCCTCCTTCGTAGAATCACAGAATCCTTTAGGTTGGAAAAGCCCTTTAAGCTCCCCCAGTCCAATCATTCCCCTACCCCTGCCATCCCACCCCAAACCCTGGCCCTAAGCACCTCATCTGCCCAGCTTTTAAATCCCCCCAGGGATGGGGACTCGACCCCTTCCCTGGGCAACCCCTTCCAGTGCCTGACAGCCCTTGCGGGGAAGAAAGCTACTCCTAGCTGCTGTCTGTCTTCATTCCTTCTGTGCCTGGGCACTGCAGAGATGCAAGTGAAATGCATTTGGTGGGCAGAGGAGCTTGCCCTGGGGGGATGTCTGTGTGTCTCTGTCATTCTTCCAGGGCAGTGGCAAATCCTAAGGATTCCTTTTACTGTCCTCCCTCCATCCCACCTGAGAACACTCTCCTGCCCCTCATCTTGTCGTAGGTACCTGTTACACAGTGAAAGCTGGCAAAACCTCCCGATATTCTCCCTTGTTTGGTTTGGCACGCTTTACTACTTCTAGTGGTTGGAGTGCCCAGTGGGCCTGAGGTGGCTGAACTAGGGAGTGGGATTGCCGGCTCCCTCTGCGCTGGGCAGGCCTGAGCATCCCCACGGCCCAGCAGGTAGCAAGGCTTCTGCTGAAGACGAAGGCTGAGCCTTGCAGTGGTGATACTACGTAACTATGGTGACAAAACCTAAATGCTTTATTTAGTTCATGCTTTTCCTCCAGAACATCTGCGTTTCCTGGTAGGTGCCTGCTACTTCTGCAGCAGGTTGAAACTGAATCAGAAGCCTGCGGATCAGATATTGTCAATGGCTGGCTGATGCTTTTATGTGAGCAGCAGACACCCACAGCCCAGCTCTATCTCACCAGGGACTTTGTTTCGCCTTTGCGTTGCTTTTAAAAGACTCTTAAAGCACTCTGCAGTGCTGCAAGCATTTGTTCTGGTTTTGTTGTAAGGAAGAATTCAGTGTGCTGCAAAGTGCTTGTTTCCTCCCCGGCTATAAGGGCTGCATTGACCATAGCACTGGTCTAGCTGTGAGGCAAATGCTAGAATATACTTTTTAAGGTTTTTTCCTGTTCTTCTGCTGAATACTTTTTTGGGTGTATTTTTTTACTTTTTCCCCCTTGAGGTGGTTTTTATTTCTTTGTTCCTCTTTCCAGATGAAGCAGAATTTAGAGGACTTAAAGCTTCTGTGGTATTTGACTTGTAAAGAGACTCGCATGACGGTGTATTTCAGCAGATTAGTTGGGATGCTGCTCCTCTTTCTGTCTCCCTAATCAGGGATGAAGCTGTATTTATACTCTTCGCTGATGGAAAAGAGAGGGGCTGGTACTGTTCTGGCTCCTGTGTGTAGTCAGTAAAGATGTGCCAGAGTGGAAGGGTTTGTAAATAGCCTTAGGGTTCTTCTGTCACTGTCTGCACGTGACTTACCAACTTGTATGCAGTTTGCTTCTGGACAAGAAAAATGTACCAGGTCAGCTTTTCTTTCTCCTTTTCTGATGTACTTTTACTGAAAGGGAAAGCTCTGAGACTGCAGTCTCTGCATTAAGCATCTGGATTGATTTCCAGGCTCTGCTACAGACTTTGTGGCTGGGGACAAGTTGGTTGGTTCCTCAGTGTTTTGTTTTCTCGCTTTCTGTGTAACTGCCGTGACCTTACAGCGATGGTGAGAGGATGTGCGTTCTGATGGAAGGGGGGGTGCTTTAATTCTGCAGAAACAGGGAGTCCCTGGAGCCAACAGGCAGGCAGGCTGGTGTCTCTCACCCGTCCAGGGGCAAGGCTTCCACAGGTGTTTGACCAAAGACTGAAGGTTTGCCTGCAGAGGGAGTTTCTGGTCAGAATGCCTGGCTGTGCTTGTAGAGGATGAAGGAGAGGGAAGAAGTCCTGTCTCATTTTATATTGCTTGTTTGCAATGTTGATCCGAGTTGGAGGCTCTGAAGTGAAATCCAAGTTGAGTTCATTAACTCTTGCTGTTATATTTCTTCTGGCTTCTCAAATGCAGCACCTAAGACTGTGCTGTCTGCTAAAACCTTGATATTTTACCGCAGGATACAATGCTATGCTTGTTCAGGATTATTGGGGTGTGGGGGCTGGACTCTGTGAGGAGCTCAAGACAGGTTCGGGGTCTCCAGTTTCCTGATTGCCACTTGACATAATTTGAAAGGGGTTTGAGACTGCCGGTGTGCTGAAACGGGCCCGATATCCCATGTATGGGCACAGCAAATCCTTCTGGAATACCACGGGAGCAGAGGTTTGTGAGTTAGGCGTCCTCCTGAAGAGTCGCCCTGTTACAGTCTCGGCTCTACGTGCAGATAAACTGCATGGAAATCTTTACCGTAAATGGTAGAGAGTGTGTGTGGTTACTGTGGGCAGGCACTCTTGGATGACTTGGCTGGTGAATAGTACATGATGTTTTGTCTTGATGAAGTCTCTTTTCAATACAGGACTTCAGCCACAGAGCTGCCATGAGTGAGTCAGAGCTGTACGCGTGAATATACATTTTTGGTGATTGGGCTCTCCATTTTTTTTCAAACATTGCCCAAAATATGGTCCATTTTCATTAAAGTAAATATTCTTTTTGCTCAGTTATCTTCTTTATGCCTCTCGAATTGCTTGAGAACAATACAGGTCTCCGCACCGTAGTTATTTGTAACTGCTGCTGTTAGGCCTCTCGATAACTTACCTTAGAACTTTATCTTCTGCTTGTACTGGTTTCATCTGGTAAATGCCTTAAATTTCATTGTTAGCTCTGGCATTCCTCAAACAGTGTCTGAACTGCTGCAGATCTCCCTTTTTCCTTTGGTCAAGGTGAGCTGCTTATGAGGGTGCCCCAACTCCTCTTTAGTGAAATTAATCCCAAACTGAAAGTGCCAGGGCCTTGAGAGAGTCCCACTGTGCTTCATGTTGCTATGAAGAGTTTCCAGTTGTATCTGCTTGGATGTGCAGAAGTTCATCCTGAACTTGATGATGACAAGCTGGATTCCAAAACACCTTGAAATGTGGTCTTTAAAGAAATAAATTGGGGGAGGGGAGAAAGTTGGTGTCCTGACTTACCTGTTTCTGATTGCATTAATAAGATAACCTTGCTTTGGTGTCCCCTAGACCTCATGTAAGATCTCTTTGCAGTCCTAGTTCTTTAAAAAAAAAAAAAGCCAACACATCTGGGCAGCTCAGCTGCGAAGCTACTGTCTAACAATCTTATTAATAGGTTATTTAATTAGGTGTGGGATTTTTTTTCTCTGAACCACCTTCCCATCTTGTTTTCAAGTTATTACTTCTTTTCTTGTGAGGTGAGGAGAAATTGCATCTGACTGCGAGAGAACTCCTTTACTGCAAGGGTGGTTGAGCATTGGAACAGGTTGCATGGGGGGTTGTAGAGTTTCCATCCTTGGAGACATTTGAAACCCAACTGGACACAGTCCTGGGCAAGCTGACCCTGCTTTGAGCAAGAGGGTTGTGCTAGATGATCTCCAGGGGTCCCCTCCAACCTCGGCTGTTCTGCAGTTCCGAGAAGGGTGCGGGGACTGCTACGGACACGTGCTGGAGTACAGAAGAAAGGAGGAGCGCGTGTTGCAAGGACTCTTGTTGTGGAGAAAGTCCCTGATAAAGGCTGCGTTCAGTGTTAAACTGATAACAATGGTTTTGTAACTGTAAGGGTGTTTGTTTCGTGTAACTCACTGAACAAAAGAGGGCTTTCTCTAGCATCATTTCATTAACTATGGCTAAGGTGAGGAAACAACTTGGAATTAGCCCTGCAAAAGCACCTAGATGTTGTATTACAAGTGTTGCAGCGCTTTGCAGGACAGCGAGACTCAGTATCAAGTCCCTTCTGTGCTGGAGGTGGTTCAACCAGAACTTCCCTTCTCTCGCCCTCACTGTAAGGCCATCACAAAATACACTTTCGGCAGTGTCCCTCGGTAGCAGACCTAGCAGCGGAGCTGTTCAGTTTTTGGCGCTGTCGCTGGCATTAATCACCTCCTGCCACATGCAGTTTTCATCTGTAGCGGGCTGCTGGCTGCTTGCTTGTAGGGCTTCAGCCTATTTGTGGGAGAAGATATCCAAGATAAGGAACTATTCTCAAGGTTTAGAGCTCCTGAGCAGGAAGCTATTGCTTTAGCTCCAGTCGAGCTCAGCCGTGTCACTCTAGCATACCCATATGGTGGGGTTTATGGTCTTGGCAAGGCAAGCATGAATTTCCGGTATGCTCTGTCTGAAGAGCTCTGAAGAGTTGGGCTCTGAAGACTCTAGTGCCTTGAGTTCATCGAGCCAGATGCTTGTGATGCACTTGACCTTCTCAAGCATGGAGAGGTCTTCCAGTGTTTCTTTAACCCACTTTGTAGTGATGTAATGTGGATCAGTAGTGACCCCATATGCCTTAAAGCTATTAGTGCTGTCATCAGCACCAATAAACCTTTACAAATTGCCATGGCAAACTGTATTTTGGTTTTGGGGCGGCGGGAAACTTCTTCAGTCCTTCCGTGCTACACCTTTTCTTTGCCCATGTTCGTTACTGTTAGTAACGTGATACAAACTGAACTGATAAGGAAGATGTTCTGGATCAGCTTGTGTTACCGCATGTGCTGTTGGTGATTTATCTCCTCTGTTACCCTTGTCCAACAGTATCGCAGAAACTCATCTGCAAAGCCCTTGCAACTTCTTATTTGAACTACAGTGTCTCTCCAGCCCTCCCTTCCTAAGCATCCATCCAAACATATCTCCCGTCCTTGTGTCTTCGCTGTGTCCTTGTACTGGCTCTCCCCACCACTCTGCACTGTTTGCTCCTTGTCCTGACTCTCCTAACTCCTGTTTGGCTGTCTGTTCTGCTTCCTAGCCTTTCTTTTCTTCTGCTTGCTGGAGATGGGGTCCTCCTCTCTTTCCAAAACCTTACTCTTCGTGCTACCTGTGCGAGACTCAACAGTGCTGGTGCTTCACAAGCAGCAAGGGGGTATCATCAGCAAAAGCAAAACTCCTTGTAATGCACAGCAGTGAGACTTTGTTAACATTTATTAGGTGAACATATTCTTAGAGCCTTCATTGGAGAATATCTTAGATGCTGCTGGATGAGACCCGTTAGGTCCCGTTGCCTAGCTTCTGAAGCACATGGCAAAATTTGCTACTTCCTTTCTGTTGAGTTGTGAAGCTTTTTAAAGACAGTGGAGCAGAGTGGGCATCTCATGAGTCTGTTTAAGGAATCCACCTCCCTCTCTCCTTAGAGAGAATATGGATGAGCTACTTTCCTTCTCCCCCCCACCCCAGTTATCTTAGCAGATGATGCCAGACATCAAACTCCTGGCCAGGGCAACAGGATGGACAGTAGGATTATTTATTTTTGTCGGTTCTCCCCAGCTGTACTTCCAGAATAGAATTTCACTAGAATAGAGTTTCTGGGATGCTGAGCAACTGGATATATGCTATGCCTAAGGCTTTGGCTCTTCCATGGAGAAAGTTCGATGGCATTATCCGTGAAATACAAAATCTTCATGTTCTTTGCCTGGAGACTTGCTTGGACTTGTGCTCTGGGGCTGTAGCAGGCCTCTGTCCCTGCAGTGTGAAGGAGGGAAGGGTCATATCCACTTTGCAGGTGGGGAAACTGAGGAACAGACTTGATCAGGTGGTCAGCAATGAAGTCGGGGGTTTGTGCTGAGCTTCCTGTGGCTGATGCAGCAGATTCTTCCTGGAGGGAAAGTCTCCCTAGGCTGCCAGGGGGACTGGACACAGCAGTCACTGCTGGGGGCGGGAGGTGGGAGGGAAGGGTAGAGCTTTGTGCTTCCTGTCTTCAACTTGGCTGAGAGCATCTGTGATCACACCTGGACTTTTTTTCCTTCTTTTCAGGGATGCTTGAATACGACCCAGCCAAGAGATTTTCAATACAGCAGATAAGGCAGCACAAGTGAGTGTTCAGCTTCTTCCTATTAGTCATTCTCTTTCTGCTTCTTATGCTAATGTACCTGTGCTATTGCTCTCAACTCATTTTTCCTTTTGACAGCAGACACATGGAAGTCACTAGATATCCTTCCTCCAGCTCTGCTGGAGCTCTGGCAACCTCTACTTGGCTTTTTTTCCTCCTATTAGAGCATCCGGTTAAAGCGTTTGAGTTGTGAACCAGTAAATAACGAATATGTTGAAAATATGTTTCTAGTGCGACTGGTTCTTGATAATTAAGGGTTCTGGATAATTTTTTTCAGAGGTCAGTAGTACTAATGGAGCAGAACAGGGGTTCCTTAAAGCTGGGTTACTGAACTGGGACTGTTTAGTAACATGTGTTAGTTCTGGTTTTCTGGACAGTCTGGTGGCAGAAATATCCCTTGGTATTTGCTCCATATGGAATCAGTATGTGGAGAAGCATTCCAGGACAATAGGAAATTTTTTTTTCTTTCTCTTTAATGTCATACTCCTCCCTCCTCCATATCCTCCCCCTTTATCCTCGCCATTGTCTGAGGGGGGAAAGGCCCCGTTATCTCTGAGGGTTTTTTTTTTTTTTTAAAGGATCTGTTTGAACATGCTGCCTCTGAGCAGAGATTTCCTGGGCGGATAAAAGTACCAGAACAAAAAGCATCATAAGGATGCTTCATCGCGGAGGCTGCATTAGCTTATCTCCTATTTGAATAGGAAGTGCTTCTGAGGACACGCAGAGCTGCCTGCTGGACTGCAGCTGCTCGGCAGAGGTCCTGCCTACAAGCTTGCCCAGAAAGCTTTTGGGAACCTTGTAAAAACAAGGCTCTGCTCCTGGAAGGTGATGGGCCTCCTTTGTGCTGCCTGCAGGCAGGAAGAGCACTATTTTCTTCTCGTGTCTCTGAAAAAAAGCAGCAGCATCGCCGTGTGCTGTCAGATGATGATCCCTGGTAGATGTTATGGCATGGGAGGCATCTGCAGGAGCCACAGAACAAAACCTGACAGGCTTGAACTGCACTGGTGTTCTGCAGAGGAGCAACTGCGACCTACCCCTGACGAAGATCAAAGAGGCTGGGGAGGCAGGTCTCATGTAGCTGCCTGGTCAATTAATTAAGCAGTCAGGCTGACTCCTTTAAATAGTCGCCAAGCACTGTGCATGGGTTGTTTCGCTGGGTCTGGGAGATGATAGGAGCAGGAATTTGCTTTTCAAGACTGCCTTTCCCCGTGCACATGCCTCCCAGTAATAGTGGGCCATAAAAGAGACTGCTTGGGGCTGGCCTCTTCAATGCCACGGGGCATTTAAAGCACCATATAGAGCTGGTCTTTGAAACAATAGCTCCTGCTCTTACTGCCCTCCCATCCACCACTGAGGACGAGAGCGCTTCAAACCCGACAGCAAAGCACTGGATGCTTTTGTACTTCCCAATGAAGTATTCTGTTTGCTGCAGCTAGTGCTAGGGTGGAGATCAGCTTTCTGTGCTGTCAAACCGACGCTTTGTCGGGAAGCACTGTCAAGAAGCATGGCAGGAATGAAGTCCGTGGAGTACGTCAGTAGGTGTTGAGAACCGCACTGAAAGCGCTCTCCTTCCCATCAGTGCTGTGGGTCCAAAGGCTGCAGCGAAGGGCCCCCAAGCTGGGGGCAGCGTGGCTGGTTCTCGTGTGTCACTACCTGCTGGCTATTTGAGCTAGCTATCCAACTCTATTACTTGATTTTATACTTCTCCCGTGTGGCAGTGCGCTTTTTGCGTCAGCTTTGCCCAGCTGGAAGCAAAGAGGTTTCTCTAGAGACCCTGCCTGTAGCTAGAAAGCAGGAGAAACTAGAGCAGGCTTCTGGCATGGGGGGGCAGTGGCAAATCTGCTGTGCTCTGTAGGCACAGCCTGCCCCTAATTGGGCCCAGCTGCTGGTGGCGAGGCTTTTCATCCCGTAGCCCCAAGAGGGGCTGCAGAAAGGCTCTACCTGCGAAGGCAGGAGCGTTTCCAAGGCTTAGTCTCTTATTAGTTTTCTGTGAGCTTAGCCAGTGCTTCTTAACAGGCTTTTCTCCCCTATTTGTAATTGCCTCCTTCCTCCTGCTGTGGCATCCTAATAATTACATCAAGCACAGCAGAGCTTGCAGCCTTGGGCTTTGGATGTGTCTGTCCATCTCCTTTTTGTGGAGTAGCATTGTGCTAAAGAATCCAGCGTTTGGTTCTCTTGGCTTTTCTTTAAATAGAAGAGAAGCTTAGCCCTTATGCTTAACCTGACCCTGATTTTTTTTCTTTAAATTGAACAAAGCAATTGGAAGGACAGCAGGCAGCCATTCAGATACTGTCCCAGGGGTTTGGAAAGCATTTTAGCACGAAAAGACTTGATTTCTAGAATCCTTAGACTGGTGGGGGTGGGGGGGAGTAATGGTTATTAATGATTTTGGGTTCCTCTACACTCTTCCCACAAAATCATGTGTTAAGGCACAGAAACTGGACTATAGAAACATCAAGCGACTTACCCGGGCTGCCCTGCTGAGATGGATACTGGCTCAAATCAGAATTACCCAGTGCCTTTCCGTGCTGCTGGAAGTGTCCTTTTATGTCTCTGAGCTGATGTTACTGGTGACTTGCTCATACGGACGATCTGGAACCAACAGGCATAGCCCCCACATCCTGGGCAGTGTTTTTTGCATCGGAGCCAAGCGGTGCTGGTGCAGGCTTGTGTCAGCGTGAGGGGAAGGGGCCGTGATCCCCAAGGAAGCATCACGGAGCAGGTATCCAGTGGCCATGGAGCTGGGTGCTTGGGATCCATCCAGAGCTGGATAAACAGCTCACATGCACCTTCCGTAAAGTGATGTTTATTGCTCTGGTCGTGGGATCAAGGATAAAAGGTTTGGTCAGTGGTCAGGGGAAACACTGAGGAAGTATTGGGTGTTGCTCCATGAAGCAGCAGAGCTGCAGGAGATGGAGAAGGCAGCCAGGCACGCGTTTATTACCCAGCAATGGTAATTCTGCCATTCCTCCCTTTATTCTTGTCACTACTCCAAATGCTTTCCCCTCCTGTAGTGGCAGCCCTGCCTGAAGAATGCTGTAGGAAGAGTCTGCTTAGTTTTATACCTGCCAGCTGCCTTCCTCCTCTCCTCACTTCTGTAGCAAAACTCTTGCATCAAACTCCTGTTTCTGTGCTTTGTTTTAATTCAGCAGGGCCAAGCTAAATTCTCTTCTTTGCTTTCAGAGGCTTTTCAGACCTAGTCAATCTGTGCAGTGCAGACCTACAGGCTGTAAATTGAAATGAATTAAAACTCTCAGCCTGTCATCTAAGAGTTTATGAACGGCCAGAAGCTGGCCCCTGAATAACAATGGAAGAGCCTTGAAACCCGCTCTGCCCAGAAGGATCTGGAGAGGATGATGTTCAGTGGAAAACTTGACACTTTTGGTTCACCCCTGTGAATATTTTGTATTCCTGGGGTGGGGGCACGGGGCACTGAAGAAAAGCTGCCAAGAGCCAGGGAGTTAGCAACCTGCTCCCTGCAGATTATTCACCACCTCCTCTCTACCCCGTGCTTTTGCTGAAGGGCTTAATGCTCATATACTGCATTTTGCAACTAATTCACTGACCCTGCTGCAGCACTTAAAGTGATGAAGTGGATGCAGAATTCTACCTCTGTCCCTTGTTTCCAAGGCAACCATCTTGCCTTCCTTCTCCAGAAGTGTCACACTTAATTTGTTCAGTCATAGATACGATTGCAAGAGTTTATAGCAAGAAAGGGAAGGCACTTCCACCTTTTATTAGTGGAGGTGCAAATTAATCAGCTGGGCTAGTGGCTCCTCCTGACTCCTGGAGGCTGCCGGGCCGCCTTCCTGAGTGCTTTTGCTCACCCCGGGGTCCTCCCCGAGAGGTTTGGAGGGTAGCTGTTGGATGCTCTGCTATGCCGTTCAAACCCCGGGTACTGAACCCCTTGGGAAATCTGTGTGTGTGGCCACTGTAGGTTCCTTTGCAGGCGCCGAGCGTGCTCCTCGACTTCTGTGCCTGCATTTGTGGGAGCGAGAGGGGGTTTCCCTTAACCTCTGCTGCAGCATGCAGCACTCATGGGCTTTTCTCCTTCTCTGGAGATACTCAAAGCCCGCCTGGATGAAGTCCTGTGTAACATGCTCTAGGAGAACCTGCTTGAGCAGGGGGGTTGGACTGGGTGAGCTCCCGAGGTCCCTTCCAACCCTTGCGATTCTGTGATTCTCAGCCCTTGTCCATGGTGTCACGCAGCCCTCTCCCCTCAGCAGGATGTGTGCAGACGAAGCACTCCTCCTCTTCCCACTTGCTGAGGCACCTGGGCCTGCCTGCCTTCCCTGTGGCAGGCGCATGGCAGGAATCTTCGGTGGTTCTACCCACGTTCTGCAAATCAGTTTCGTAATGCAAGCTGCGTATGGCGTGTTCAAGGCAATGTGAGCCTCCATCTGTGCGCAGAGCACCGCTGCTCGTAGGAGTCTGAACGGTCACCTTTGGCCCTGGCATCAGCTAGGGGAAAACTGCTTCTCTCTTACTCATTTCTATTTATTTTTTTTTTATAAACCTGGCTTAAGAACTTGGGCAGCTCTTGATATTACAAGAGTTGGAGCGGTGATTGTAGGGACACCGCTATGTATTTATTGCTAGCGTGTGTTGCCTTTCTCCAGGGCGTGCTGTTGTGTGCCTTCCACGTCTGTCTGCGAGAGGACTGAATTAAAGTAGGATGCTGTTAGCTGCTGCTTGTGGTGCCGGTGACCTTCCAGTAAGCTTGCGGCCCTTACATGGTATCACGGGAGGCGGAGAACCATTCATAACCGATCGTTGCTGGCAGGGTGGTGATCTGCAGCTTGGCATCTGGTTTCAGAGAAAATTGTCCCTATACAAAACAAGCAAACTGAAATATTTGCGACCTAGAATGGGAAGTGAATTGGCTGTAAGTATTCAGAAGCTGCAGCTGTGCTTACTGATTCTTATTTTAACCTTGCTTATGCCAGAACTTGAAAAGAGCCGAGCGATGACTTCTGATGTAAAGTTCGAGCTTGGAAGCTGCAAACCAGACGGGCTCATTAAGCACTGGTCAACCCAGATTCCTTTTCTCATTCAGTCCTTGACCCTTGCTGTCTTATCTCCCTGTAGATTACAGCAACCTGTCTGGACACCACTTCTTAACTGGCAGGATCACAATATTTGTGCCGCTGCTGTCTGGAGTTTCTGGGCTTTGCAGGCATTCTCAGCAAGCTTGTGGAGTAGTAAGAAGTGATCTCTTACTGCTGCTCCCTTCACGCTGTTTCAGAGGGCTGGGAGTGGCTCAGAAACATTTCGTAGACCTGAGAGGAGCCTGCCTCTTCCTGGGGATGTTCTGGACAAGGGGTGCTTTTGAGATCTGCAAAAGCTTTTCTTTTCCCCTGATGTTAAAGCAGCAGTCTGCAAGCCCCAGGTAAATGGCTATGTCTGTGCCAGGGCAAGTTGGCTCGGAAAACATCAGTGAAACTGGGAGTAAATGGTGAAAAACGGGGCGCTCTGTCAGCAGCACTCTAACCCAGTCTGCAGTTGGGGTCAGTGGTGAAGGCAGGGGGAGGAAGGACCTGCTCTCCTCTGCATCGCTGACCGGTGGGAGAGTTGTGCTTGTGGGAGTGGCTGCTTTCTGGCTTAGTCAGTGGCCAGTAGGTTCGTGAGCCAGATCAGGGCATTTGATGGAGCCAGTGGTCCTCAGCTGAAGAGCAAATCTTCGCTAATAACATTTAGCACCAGTGCAGAAAGCAAAATCTCTGTCCCTGCTGGAAAATTGCTTGCCAGGAAATACTCTGCTACTCCGTACAGAATTGCTTGAGGCTCCTTCCAAGAGGTCTTTGATTTTCTTAGAACTTCAATGAATTTCTCTTCTCACTCTCTAGCCTCATTACCATATATGCATATGCAAGTATTTGAAATCACCTCCCAGAGGATGGAATCATTATGACTAGAGTACAGTGATTCAGGTTTCTGCTGTTAATAAAAACCTATTTTTACTCTCCTGGTAAGTAGGACAGAAGGAAAGAAAGAGGCAGAGCTGAAATACAGCAAAATAAAAACACCAGTTGCTGTAGACTTCTAGGCTTTTCTCCCTTGAAAATACTCCTTTTTGTAACAGCCATCCTGGTCTCATTTGTCCTGTGTATCCCATTCTCCTTAGGTCCATGGCATTCAGTTTGGGTCCCTTGAGCTCCAGTGCCCCTGGCAAAGATAGCTGGCTGTGATGGGTCTTCCGTTCCTCTGCTGGATGGTCCTGCCAGGCTGGATCAGCCTCGGCTGAATTTGCTATCTTGGCAGTCACTTCCTTGATGAAAGCAGTCTCCCAAGGAAAGGAAAGCAAATGATCAAATTAGGAGCTCTGTGTGCCCCACACATTACCGGGGCAGCCATCCACTGGGTTGGCTAAAACCGTTGGCCCAAATCTTGTTGGACCCACGCTCCTCTTGCGAGTCCAGTAGCTGGGGTGACATTTACTTCTCTCTTGTAATGCCCCTTCACGCACCCAACAACTTGGATCTGCATTCGGTTCTCTGTCGCTTCCCTAAAATACGCCGCTTTCGCTGCAGCTTCCAGTACAGTTGCAGTACAGCCATGGGAGAAATGCCCGTAGATCCACGTCGGTGTGCAGCCGGAACGTGCCAGCCCCATCGCTGTTCGGGCTGCTGTCCCTCCGTTCAGACTGTAAGCACGGAAGGACGGAACATGATCCCTTGCATGACGTTGACGTGCTCTGTGATTAAGTAAAATACGCTTCCTTTTACAAGTTTAGGCTGTAGGGTCTACTTGACACTTTCTTACTGCGAACAGCGAGATGCTGCCTTCCTCGGAGCAGTCAGCTGACTTTAAAACTCAATCAGAGAAAACGGTTTGAGGATGAGAATTGTGAAGCAGGATTTCTGGATAGGGATTCACCCCTCCTTTGACTCCTAGCTGGTTTGTCCCAGTAGCTACATTTTCACTTGTTTATCTCCCAACTCCTTGCTTTTGCTGGATAGTTTGTTAGATTGCCACTTTTTTTTTTTTTTTTAGGCCTACTGTCAAAGCAATGTAAGACTACAACAAAATGATAATTACCGTTCTTCTGTGCAGGAGGTGCATCCAACCCTTACTTCCTAAAATGAATTTGGAACTGGAGTGATAAAAACCAGATGGTTCAGGTTTCTAAGAGCTCTTTGGTGACTGGCGTCAGGCCCCTCCGCAGGGGTTATTAGCCAGGAGCTACTGGATGCCTGTGCAGGCTACGGAGGGGGAAGCGCTCGTGTCGCATCAGGCTTGTCTAGGGCAGCAGGCGTCAGGCGAAGAAGTGACTGTGCCGCGAGGGGATAATTTTAGATCTTGCTCTGCTTTTGAGGTGTGTTTTCAGAGAGACCTTAAGTTGCTTCCTAAAGTAGCACCCTTCTGTGGCCTAAAGTAAACTTTATGGGGGGGTGGAGGTGGGAAGGCTTCGATTTTCTAGGCTACCTCCCGCTGTGACAGACGCTGAATGTCCCTTTGGGCAGGTAAGTGGCATCTACATAATATTTAGCAAGGTGAGCGCAAGAGTGCAGTTAATCTGGTGAGGCTGCTCTTTCCTCTGTTACTGTGCAAAGACCAGGAAGAATAGGTCCCAGTGGCTTACCTGACATCCAACCCACGGCATAGGAATAGGGGAGTTGATATCCATGCCGATTCAAAAGTTTATCGGGAAAGCAGGCTGCAGTTTGGGAGGTGGTCGTAAATGTGGGCAGTTTTGATGTCTTCTGACCCTTCCTTCCTGTAGAATGACCCTCCAGGGCATGGCGTAAGTAACAGCCTCTGTAGGACAGTCTCCCTGATGGCAGGGACACCCAGCTGCCTGGCACAGCTCCTTCAAAGGCGGCAGGATGCAACCACTTATTGGGGAGGGAGCGGCTGGATGGCCATCGCCTGGCCTCTTCGTTTGCTAGCCATAGGCAGCTGATTCTCCCTGCTGCGAGGTACTCCTTGCCCCCCCCTGCGACACATCCCGCAGCAGGAAGAACGTGCTGAATGCAGGTGGTGTGCGTGGGCTGGAAAGGTACCTAGGTCTGGAGGAACTTCTGTTCACACCTACATTCAAGAGAGGATCAGTAGGAGTGCGGAGGTTCCAGCAGTACTGCTGGGAAACTTTCCGTGCCCGCATGCAGCACTGATAGATGCCCCAGAGACGGTCTGGTGTTGGAACCCTGCTATGAAAGTACGGTAAAAACATAAGAGGCCACCCATATGGCTTCTGAGATGCTGATGTGAGGCAAGCCTGTTGGATTCTTGATCTGATTAAGAACAGCTTTCAGAGCCGAGATCCTTTACTGGGCAGATGGTAGCACTATGGCTACGGGTTTTAACGGTAATAGAAGGCCCTTTGAGACAGAGGTGGGATAAGAAGATAAAGTACAAGCATTTTTGCTGCGGTCTTGTTGAAAACTGCCTGTTAAAGGAGCTTGTGAGTAAATACATAACTCCTCAGACTGACGTTCTGCAACCTTTCTTTTGTCTCATTGCGCTGGATTAGACTCAGCTTTAGGATAGGAGTTTCTCCTCTTCTGCTTGCTTTGGCAACACAATTCGGGAGCTCTAGCAGCTCTGATAACCTGTTTTGTCTTACAGGTAGGTAGTTTGGGCTTGAGTTGGTGATGGAGAACATGTTCCTGCACTCTGCTTCCAGGCAGACCTGTTGGTTTCTCCTTAGCTGACAAAGCACCCAGGGGATGGAGCACCTCGTGGGGTGGCTTACCCAGCTGTTGGTGTCCCTGCAGCGTTGTCACTTGCCTTCCGTGACACTCGCCTCTCTTGGTTATTACACATTAAAACACCTGCAGTGGCATAAAACCAGCTAGGACGTTCTCCATAGACAAACTGCACGTACCTTTGAATGTTGGGGTGGAATGGGACTGTCTCGTAGTGTCAAGGATTCCTCCGTGCCTTCTGAGAAGTGAAGCTGTACTGATGAAACTCCGCTCTTGGACTCTTTGCAGTTGGTTTCGTAAGAAACATGCTCAGGCAGAGGCTCTGGTGCCCATACCTCCCAGCCCAGAAACAAAGGACAAGTGGAGAAGTATGACGGCGGTGCCTTATCTGGAAGATCTGCATGGCTACAATGAGGAAGAAGATGATGACTTGTATGACATTGAAGATGATATCATCTACACTCAGGACTTCACAGTACCAGGTAGGAGAGAATGATGCTGGGACAGGTAGGGCTTTTTTTTTTTTTTTTTTGACTGTTTAAAGCTTTTTAGGAAAGGCCTTGAGGTCTGAATAATCCTTTCAGCGGTGGAGACTATTGATTATTGGGTGGTGTGAGTGACGCATAGCGAGTGAGCCCATGACGGTCTGGGTGCCTTGGTCTTTTATTTGATCTGCCAGGCTGCCCCTTCCTGTGTGTTACCCATGTGCCAGTCTCCTTCCCTCATCAAGTAATAGCTTGCTCCTGCTGGACTCTGCTGTTCAGCACATTTAATTCTTTTGGCTAGTTTTGCTAGACTGAGTTATTTTGGAGCAGAGCCCTAAAATGACTCAAGTGATCAGAGTAGATGGCACATCTGGGGAAGGAGGGTGCTTGTAGCCTTACACTGAGACCTTTTTTCTGCTCCAGCCTCGCTAACTATCTGGTTACAGAACCGCTTCGTTCTTTATTAGGGATTTCCTGTTGTTTTAAGGTAAGCCAACCAGTAAGTACAGGGGCGCGTGTGGTTTTAACCGTGCAGTTCTTACAAAGTGGTGGTAATCAAGAAGCTTTCCTTCACTGGCCCTTCTGTACCTGTGAGCCACGTAGCTGTGAGCAGGAGAGGCTGTCGGGCACGTCTGTGGGGAGGCTGAAGTCCAAGGCTGCTCAGCTGTAGAGTCACTGCAGCAGCGCGGGCGTCCCCCTGTCCTGCTGCCTGTGCTCTCACTGCCTGCATCAACAGACCACGGGTTTCAGATTAATTGCTCCAGCCTAGTGTCATGGTTTTGGAGGGAAGGTTGCCAGGACTGTTGGTGGGGATGCTGATTTACTTTACTGCAGAGGTACCTGCAACTGACCCTTCCTTGCGATAAGGGAAGCCCGAGTTTCTGTAGTTCAAGCCTAACCAAACTGCTTTAGTTTCTCCTTAACAATGGCCTGGGGGGCTTCATGTGGACCTGAGTAAAAGCAAGGTCTGGTTTTACCAAATCTTGAACGCAAAGACCTTGTTTTTCTCTTGTTTCCTGGTTAGGCAGAAACTGCCTTTTTTTTTTTTTTTTTTGAAGCACTATCATGGAAGAATGAAGTGTTGGGCCTTGAGTTGTAATAAGCCTCAAGTTGTACCCGATGCTCAAAATTTCTTTGGGCAACAACCCGGAACAGGATGGGCTTCCCAGGCAGCATCTTCCAAGGGGAGAAGGGGAGAGGCTGCTTTGAGCCTGACTTGCTAAGGCAGTGCTTTGCTCCGTGCTGTCTGACATCCCTGGGTAACAGCCCCCCACAGGGTGTCTGTTCAGATGTTCAGCCAAGCGGATATGTAGGTGGGCTGGAGGTGGAGCCTGCCAAGATGAAGGGAGTCTCATCAAAGTGAAATAGATTTATTTCCAAGTGCTGATTCACTGGTGACAGTCGGGTAATTTATAACCTTTTCTAACAGAACTCATGTCCCAGTGCCAGCTGGGTGACCTGCAGAGGTCTGTCCTTTGCTCTCTTCTTACATCCCGCAGACTTTTGTGCTAGAACCTGACTGGGGCCAGGCCTTCCCTCACAGCTCAGTGGAGGTTTTTTGAGAGGAGGGATCCTCTTAAAAATGCAGCAGATTCACTGAAGCCCATGCTTGATCGCTAGGGCCCTGCAGGAGAAGGAGAGACGAGGGCTTGCCAGATGCTTTCCCCGCTGTCGGAGGTTAGCCGTTTTCCTCTGCAAGAGCTCTTGCCGGGAACAGCCCACGCATAAGTGCCCAAGACTGAATTCTGCAGAAGCGTTGGGGCTGGAAGCCCCGTCACAGACAGTAGGGCCTGAGTGCAGTGGTGAGGCTGCCAGGCTTGAAAATCCATAGCATCACTTGCATCCCTTTCTAATTTTACGTTTTCCTTTCCAAACTGGCTTCAAGAGGCCGACGGAAGGAATGGCTGGTCTGTGTGTGCCCGTAGCCGCCCTGGGAGGGCCAGCCTCCCAAGATGGTAACCTCTGTGCGAGTGGATCTGGTGCTCTTAGTACTTGACTGTCTCACAGCCAACCCAAGAGCCCCCAGGACAGCCTGTTAACCGCTTTTTTGGCGTCAGTCTAGAGAATAAGCTTGTGCGTGTCTCTAACGGTGCTCTGTTGCTTCCCTGTGCGTTCCCAGCTGCAGAGGAGGAAGCTGAGGCAGGGCTTAGAGGACAGAGCGGAGCACTGAGCAGTCGTGAGGAGCTGTTTGGAGAGGAAGCCGCGCTCCCGTCGGCCATGGGCGCAGAAGAGGAGCGTGAAGCTTAGCCTAGGCCCCAAAGCCGCTGCCCTCTTGGGCTTCCCGTGGCCTGAGCTAATGGCAGTGGCTGGAGAGTGCAGGATCATCTCCTTGCTTCCCCCAAGCTCCAGCAGGATCTTGCCTCTCTCCAGGACAGTTGTGTTATTTCAAAAGCAGATAACTTTGTTCTCCAGGGGAATCATTCTTCAGGTTTTGGCTTTGTGGTTTTAAGCAAAGGGTAGCTGTTAGGGGTTCAGGTGGTTTGTGACACCTTTCGGAGTGGGTTGCTCAGCATGTGAAACCCAGCCCCTTCCTGCAGACCTGCCCCAAGGAGAGGTTTGCGCAGAAGGTGCGTTCCTGTCTGTTCTCACTTGGTTCTCTTTGTTCCAGCGGCGATTAGCCTGCCTTGCTGTCTGGTTTATGCATTGCAGTGTGATTAAAAAGTGGAAGCTTAAGCAGGCTTCCAACATCAGAGAGTGGTTGTGTGTCCAGCAGCCCCAGGACAGAGCTGTCTGTCCTGGTTGCTGTTGAGGGTCTCTGGCTTGCAGCACTGCAACTTGGCGTTGCGTGTTATCATCTGCATCTGGAAAATCGCTGTGCTCTGCCCTTCCTCTGAAGAACAGCAGCAGAGCGCGTGAGATCCTCTTCTCGGTCGGGTGAGGGTTGGCACTGAGCCCTCCGCACCGAGTGGGCGAAGTGTTGTGCCCACGCGTGCGCACCTCCCCGCTGTCCGCTCCTGGGCCACCTCCCGCCGTGGGTGGCTACGGCTGCATCCCCCGAGCAGCGTCACTGCCCCGTGCCTGCCCAGGAGCCTGGCCCAAGCCTGGCCCGTGCTGGTGCAGGGGCTCCTCCGGCAGCCGTGCCTGTGCCGGCTGGGGTGGGTGTACCCCCACACAGGCAGGTGACTCCGGTAGTGGGAGATCATCTCCAGAACGGTAATATCAGCTATTATACACTCCTAATGCAGACAGCAGCATTTAAACCCAAATAAGAGCTGTCATTTCAGAGATGACAGGCAAATTACTGCAAGGTTGGGGTTTTTTTTTAAGTTCTCATGTGTAATTTGTGCTGTTTCAGAGGGATTAGAGACCAAAAGGTTAACTGTGGCCCCATAGGCCAGCACTTCCCATCTTACAGCTGGCCAGGGTGGATGGGCTGGACCCGATTTTGGTGTAACTTGAATGGTGAATGGTGAAAGGTCTCGACCTTTTGGTTATTTGAGGAGTTGTTGCTTAATTGCTGAAGTAGAAAGTGAAATAAAGCCTTGTTGCCAGCCAGTCTGAATGTCCTCTTCCCAGCACTTGGGTGTTAACGCTTTTGTAGTGTTGGCGACCGAGTTTGATACATCCATGAAGGGTGGATTCTTTGGGGGGTATCAGACACAGCAGTCCAGATGTGGGCTGGAGCTCAGGAAATCCCCCGGGAGCTGCCCGGAGCAGGAGGATTTCTCTGCACTGGATGTTCCCGTGCTGCTCCGGAGCAGCCGTCACTGTCAGGCAGGGCCCTGGCTCAGGGAGGTCGCTGAGCCTGAGCACGTGTGGCTCTTCACCACCCTTGATTTGGGGACATACTTGAGCACGGATGAAATTCTTTTCCTTCAGACAAATCACCTCTGGCTTGGCTTGCTCTAGAAGGGACAGAAAGCATGGGCCAGCATCGCCCCGAGCCCTGCAGGAACAGCTTGGGCTTGGACTAAAGCGCCGAGCAGCTGAGAAACGGTGCCCTGTGATGGATAGGAGCTCCTGATGGGGCTGTGGCAGAGGTCAGGCTGTTCACGGGGCTAGTGGAGAGCCCTTAAAACAGGGCTGTTAACAAAAAAGAATAAAAAAGGGTAAGAGGGGCTGGTGAGATGGGATACGAAGGTGCAGTTCACAGGTTCAGTGTTTGTGATGGCCAGAAATGCGCTGACAGCAAGCTCACGGGGGGAAACGGGGGTAGGAGGGAGCCTGGCGGGGGCACGGTGTGCTCCGGTGGGCTTGCGTGGCGGGGGGGGCAGCTTGCACGGAGGATAAACTTTAATCTTGTTACCCGAGTCTTCCTGCAGGATCCTTCTGAACTTGCTCGGCTCCATGCGAGTGTTACATTTCCAACAGTGACGCCATGTTCAAATAAAAATGTAAAAAAAAAAAACTTGTAACTGACTGATCGATTCGGCTGTGGTTCCGCTGGGCAGCGAGAGCAGGAGCACGAGTGACTCAGAGGTGGGAGTGGGTGTTCAGTTTGGGAGGGGAAGAGAGGGAACCTCATTAAATCTTGCGTTCCTCCGAGGCAGAAGGGGCTTTGAGAACGTGCTTTTATTTTTAAAGGGTTATTTAAAGATTTATGCAGCTCTGTAGAGAGCTTTAAATGCGACGTGCCCCTGGTTCAATCGGTGTTAAACATCTCTTGCGAGGGAAGCGCTGAGCAGAGAAGAACCGTGGCATTGAGCATGTGACAAAGCATCCTCTCCAGAGGCGGCGGCCGCCTTATCCGGAGGGAGGCAGCGTATGCAGTAAATGGATGCGAGCATCTTGCTTGTTGCTTTTTGTGCTGCGTTTCACATTTGGGAAGCTGTGCTCGGCTTTTTTTTTCCTCGCCTGCCGTTAACCCCTTCCTCTGCTGCAGCCCCGTCCTCCTGCAGAGGCAAACGGCCGCAATGCTTGATTCTGGGTTTGGTGTGGTGGTGGTTTGGTTGGGTTTTTTTTTTTTCATTTCGCTCCCTTCGCATTCAGTCTGAGGCTGGAAAACGAAGCCGGGGCTGGCGTCTGTAAGCAGTGCCCGGTGCTCGGGAGGTGCGTTTCTAGCTCGGCTCACGTACGCGTGTGTGCGCCTGGCAAACCCAGCCGTCCAAAAGCTCGTCACGGTTTTATTTTGAAACCTTTTTTTTTTGTGCCTGAATGGGCTGGATGGAGCCATTAAGAAATGTGAGAGGTGGCAAGGACAAACAGGCACGTTCTCGGTGCCTCTCTCGCCCCTCCTTTTATTTATTGTATTTTTAGCAGCGTTCGGGCGGTAATGGCAAGGTAGGCTGGAGCTGCTCGAACAGGCGCAGCGCTGGGTCACTGGCTTCCGCGTGGGCAGGCAGTTGCCAAGACTTCAGCCCATGTTGAATTTTTATTTTCATTAATTTGAACGTCAGCAACTGTCATTGGTGAAGGAGGTAAAATTAGCCTGCAGTTCACCCTCCCTCCTTGGCATCCATAACAACCTCCTGGGACTGTGCTTTTCCAGCAGGGTGGGAGGGGGAGGAGGGAAGAGGCACACAAAAGACAAATGAACTGTTGGGATATTTTTTTTATTTTTTTTTTCCCTCCCCAGTCAGAAATGTTAATGGACTTGGCCTGAGTTCAGCTGAGGGAGGGGGGGGGGAGAAGTGTTCAGCTTTGCTCTGGATGGGGTTATTTGAGGCTCTGCAGTTGGGATGGAGGGAGAAGAGGAAAAACCCTGAACTGGGGACGGGGGGCAATGGATCTCGGGCTGCAGCCTGGCCCACGGCGAGCGGCTCTG
Organism: Butorides virescens; assembly: GCA_017310255.1. Classification (NCBI taxonomy): domain Eukaryota; kingdom Metazoa; phylum Chordata; class Aves; order Pelecaniformes; family Ardeidae; genus Butorides; species Butorides virescens. The sequence goes on from JADKXX010010583.1 coordinate 129,441, forward strand.
CTCCGAGCCACGGGGGAGAGCCCCATCCCCGGTGGTGCTCCAGGGACACCCCCCTTCCCAAGGGGCTCCTGAGGTTGGGTGCCTCAGCCTTTTTGAGCAAGTCACGGCCTTTCAGGGGCCAGAAGCTGGAAGCTGATCCGGTCGGTAGCAGGTCCATGAGTGCACAGCCGGGTAGGGCTGGCGTTGCTGCTCCGGAGCCTCTCGCCTTGCCGGTGCTTTCAGACGGTGTCCGGGGCGATGCTGGGTGCCCAAGGTGATGGCGGGTGTCCAGGGCACCTCCATCCGTGGTGAGCTGTGCAGGGAGCTGGGTCTGTATTTCTTGAGAGGCGCAGGGCTGGACAGCCCGCCCCGGGAGCGCAGTGGGTGCCATCGGCTCCGGCAGCAATGGGCTTCACAGAATCACAGAATCGCAAGGGTTGGAAGGGACCTCGGGAGATCATCCAGTCCAACCCCCCTGCTCAAGCAGGCTCTCCTAGAGCATGCTAGACAGGACTTCGTCCAGGTGGGCTTTGAATATCTCCAGAGGAGGAGACTCCACAACCCCCCTGGGCAGCCTGTGCCAGTGCTCTGTCACCCTTAGAGTAAAGAAGTTTTTCCTCCTATTCAACTGAAACCTCTTATGTTTCAGTTTGCACCCATTGCCCCTAGTCCTGTCGCTGGACACCACTGTAAACAGACTGCTTCCGTCCTCTTGACTTCCGCCCTTAAGATATTTGTAGGTGTTGATGAGGTCCCCTCTCAGTCTCCTCCTTGGCTGCGCAAAGCCGGAGCCGTCCCAGCCGAGCCAGCCCTGGTCTCTCCCGTGGCGGGGCAGAAGCGCGCAGGTAAGCGGCAGTGAGCCCGCGACCAGGAGCTGTGGCAAGACTTGGTGGAGCCATCGGGGAGGGCATAAGGGGCAGCTCACCAGCAGGTCCCTGGGGGAATGGGTTGCACTTGTAACCCAGAGTCGCCCTACAATGGGCGGATCCATCCTCCCCTCCCTCTCTTGCTGTTTTTGGGACCCCGTGCTAGACCAGCGGTACCTCACCCCCTCCTGCACGGCCGGAGGCCCCGCTCTGGTGTGCCCACAGCATGGGGACGGTGCTGCTGAGCTCTTAGCAAGCTTTGCCAAAGCTGGTCCCCACCAGGCAGAGGGGCCGTGCCCTGTGCTGGGGCTGGGCTCCTGCTGCCTTTGCTGCTTTGGGTCTGGATCCCTCTCCCAGCACGAGCTCTCCGGGGAGGGGAAGGTGGGTGCTGAAGGTGACTTTGTCTGAACGAGGTGACCTCTCTGTGTCCCCTTGCAGCTTCTGTTTCCAAAGTGACTCCTGGCCCACAGGGGACTCCCTGTAAGAGCTGTGCAGGGATGGAGGGCGGGAGGGATGCAGTGGTACCCAGGAGGGATGCAGTGGTACCCAGGAGG
>JADKXX010010587.1:0-32049 GCA_017310255.1 Butorides virescens
GTGGGATGGGGTGTGTGAGCATGGAAGAGTCATGGGTACAGAGAAACAACTCCTGGTAGGGACAGGTCCTGGCAATAGGCTGAGACCTGGTCAGGGAGTGAGCAGGAGCTGCTACCAGGAACACATTGGGAGGGGGGATTTGGGCCCCTGCCTGCCATCCTCTCTAGTGCAGACACCTTCTGTGGAGCAAATACCCTGTGTCTTCTCCCACCCAGCACAGCCTATTCCCCCAAAGCCATGGGATGCAGGGCATGAGACACATCTTTTGCAGCTGCACCTGCAGTCTAGCAGAAGTGTCCTACAATTACCGCATTATAAAGCAGACTATAATGACTGCCCTATGGTGTCACTGTCTGTAAGTTGGAGAGCAAAGCAGGGTAAAGAGAAGGCTTCAAGCATTTTTTTTGAGCACTGCAGTTTTCTGCCCTGTTTTCCTAACTTTCCCTTGTGTTCTTGCTCTCTGGGGTTGAGGTGGGGGTGCAGGTCAGCTTCTGTTCTCACACCAACTCTGAGGGTCCTGTCCTGGAGGTGTCTTCATGGGAACGAGGTGCCCAAGCTGTGAGGCACCATGACATTCAGTTGGTAGGGTTGAGAAATCAGCAGAAACCTTCCCCATTCAGCTCAGGGAGGGGGGTGGCTATGAGAAATGGCGTGGGGTTTTCCTGCAAGAAATCTTCCCTCACTTATCATTGTGTTTTCCTTCTTGGACAGGTCCCCATGCCCAGAGGCAGCAAATGTCCAACATCAGCTCCAGCTCCCAGTTCCTCCTCCTGGCATTCGCAGACACACGGGAGCTGCAGCTCTTGCACTTCTGGCTCTTCCTGGGCATCTACCTGGCTGCCCTCCTGGGCAACGGCCTCATCATCACCACCATAGCCTGTGACCACCGCCTCCACACCCCCATGTACTTCTTCCTCCTCAACCTCTCCCTCCTCGACCTGGGATCCATCTCTACCACTGTTCCCAAGTCGATGTTGAATTCCCTGTTGGAGACCAGGTCCATCTCCTACGCAGGATGTGCTGCCCAGCTCTTCATGATGATCTTTTTGATGTCAGCAGAGTATTATCTTCTCTCTGTCATGGCCTATGACCGCTACGTTGCCATCTGCAAACCCCTGCACTACGGGACCCTCCTGGGCAGCAGAGCTTGTGTCCACATGGCAGCAGCTGCCTGGGGCAGTGGCTTTCTTAGTGCTCTCTTTCACACCGCCAGTACATTTTCACTGCCCCTCTGCAAGGGTAATGCTTTGAATCAGTTCTTCTGTGAAATCCCCCAGATCCTCAAGCTCTCCTGCTCAGATGCCTACCTCAGGGAGGTTGGGCTTATTGTGGTTAGTTTTTCTTTAGCTTTAGGCTGTTTTGTTTTCATTGTGGTGTCCTATGTGGAGATCTTCAGGGCTGTGCTGAGGATCCCCTCTCAGCAGGGACAGCACAAAGCCTTTTCCACGTGCCTCCCTCACCTGGCCGTGGTCTCCCTGTTTATCAGCACTGTAGCGTTTGCCTACCTGAAGCCCCCCTCCATCTCCTCCCCATCCCTGGATCTGGTGGTTAGTGTATTGTATTTAGTGGTGCCTCCAGCAGTGAACCCCTTCATCTACAGCATGAAGAACCAGGAGCTTAAGGATGCGCTGAAGAAGCTGATTCGATCAGTGTCTTTCAGCAGCAATAAGCTGCCCATTTCACTTCACAGGTGATTGCCAACATATCTGGGGAACATCATGCCTTTCTGGTATTTTATCTATGATAACCATATTTGCTGAGGAACAACGGCATCCACTCCATGTCTCCAGAGGCATGAACCCAGTCTGTCTGACCCAGAGGTCTTCGCACATGTGTCTGGCCTGATGGCAAAGCTGGCTTCCCCTGTCACATCTCTGTAATAAAAGGATGTTTCCTCAGTGCCGCTGTTTGGAGGTTGGACTCTTCTTCCCAAACTAATGTCAGGAACAGGCTGAAGAAATTGCCCCCCCAGCATTGCCTTGCTGCTGTGCTGGGATTCACTGTGGGCTGAGGGGAGGAGGGCAGAGGGTGATGTGTTAGGGAATGGGAGTGAAGTGAGCTTTCACTGCTAGCCTCACTCTTGAGACACTTCCAGCACTGGCAGCTCTCCATAGGTTCATGGGTGAATTTGGCTGCATGGACATTTCCCTCTTGCTGCTGGGCTCAGTGCCTTCACTGGGGAATGGCCAGCCCTGCTTGATCGCTCTCCTTTTGCAGACCCTGGCAGACACCAGAGCAGGGATGTCTTCAAAAACCCACATGGGATGTATATAGGGCTGGGACCATAATTTGGATATCAGGACTGGGCTGGCACAGGATAGGGCACTTCTAGGGGCACGAGGCAGTGTCCAGGGGATGACCACCTGGAGGTGGTGGCTGCAAGAGAAATTAAGAGCAAAAATAAGTGCTTCAAATGCTGTGTTGGAGCTTGACATTGAAGAAGGAAAATGCAAAGCTGCTGCTGAACAACAGTCATGCAATACAGAGGAGACACCAATGGGGCTGAGGGACTCAATGTCTACTTTGCCTGAGTCTTTACTGAAAAAGTATCCCAGACCTCTGTGCTCAGTGAAGGGGTTCAAGGAGGAGGAGAGAGATTGGCAGGAACCTCAGGAAATCGCAGAAAGATAAATGCCGATTTCTGGCCCTGCAGGGGACTCACCCTGGCAATGACATAGACTGCGGTCTGCCCAGCTGGGAGCAGCTCTGTGGGGAAGGTCTTGCTGGTCAGGGAGCAGGACAGGACGCAGCCGTGTGCCCTGGCAGCAAAGGAGGCCACCAGCATCCTGGTCTGTCTTACCAGGAGCATGGTTCGAGGTCAAGGGCAAGGATTTCTCTAGAATGCTGCATCCTCAATTCAGAAACAATATGGGAAGCTGGAGTGGGTTTAGTGACGGTCCCTCAGTCCAGCCAGGTACTGGAGCACTTTGCCAGCTGGGAGAGGCAGAGGGAGCTGGGCTTGTCCAGGCTCAAGAAAAGAAGGCTGAGGGGGACCTCATACCAGCCTGTTGGTACCTACAAGGGGGACATGGAGAACACAGAGCCAGACTCTTAATGATGGTGCATGTTGGGAAGGAAAAAAACAATAAACGTTCAGCCTGGAGATAAGGAAACCTTTTTTCACCATGAATCTGAGCTCCTCAATTCTGGGCTCCTCCTCTCTCCAAGAGGAGGTCCCAAGTGTGGATCTGAGGTTAATTTGGCCTGAGATACCCTCCTCACAGGGAGGTGCAGATAAATCCAAGCAAGTTCTCAATTACCTTGACCTCCAGTGCTGTCCAAAAAGGCCTTGCACTGACACAGAAGAGGCTGAGGATCTCATTGCCTCGCTTCCCTACTGCTTTCCTGGTCAGATCTGCCCCCACATCTCCCTGGTCCTTGAGTCTCCTGCAGCCTCTGTGGGAGCCAAGCTGCTCCCATGTGAGAGCAAGATGCAGCTGGGGAGCACTGGTGCCAGTTGGACACAGGCAAGCGCATGGGACCAGAGTGGATGCACCCAAAGGTGCTGTTCGGGAAATGGCTTGAGTCACTGCAAGGCTGCTGCCGTTTGTCTTTGAAATGTCAGGGCAAATGTGGGGGAGAAGACAATGATCATTGTTAGAAATCCCAACCAATGGGCAGTTTCTAGAGGCACCCCTCACTGGGCAGTGCTGGGGCCAATGCTGTCTGAGCCTCTTAGTGATGGCCTGGACAACAGGACAGGGGTCACACTCAACAGGTTTGTGGGTAACACATAACAGGGGGCGAGCTCTCCATTCAGGTGATGCCCAGAAATATCTCCTGCATTTAATTACTCAATAAATCTTTACCTGCAGTTCTCTGTAGAGACAAAATAGGTGGAGGAAGGGGAAAGGGCAGAGAGGCTGGAGAAGAGATGGGAAATATGTCAATAGAGATATAGTGGCTTATCAGAAATGAGTTTCTCCTCACAGAGCACTGGTATGAAATGTATTTGGATGAACGACTGCATATAAATATGTTGGCAGAGGAAAAGTACTGCAGTGTACTCACGTGGCACACCCAAATAAAAAAATAACAAGAAAAAAACCAATTAAGACCTGAGCCAAAACGTCTGACATTCTGAAAGTGAAGATTGTTTTCAGTTCTTGCCTGGAATAATTTTTAAGCAGGTTTCAACTCAAGAGTAAGACCTCCATTCAGGTCTGGATTCATGTGCCCACATTCAGAGGCTGCTGCTGCCTGAGCTGCCCTGGGGTTAAAGAGGCACCCATAAGGTGCTGGGAGATGTGACCCAGGGCTCCCGCCTGGAGCGTTGCTTGGTCACCAGGAAATGCCCACACAGCTTGGCTGAGACAACCTCTGTCTCTCCACTGACTACAAAGGGAAGCCTCGACAACTCAGTTAGATTTTGACATCTGCACTGAGGCATTGGGTGTTGGGTGAGGACAATCGTGTCCCTTTCTTCCCCTCCAAGAGAGGGACAATTCACGTACCCCAGAGGGAATGTCACAGAATCACAGAATCACAGAATCGCAAGGGTTGGAAGGGACCTCGGAAGATCATCTAGTCCAACCCCCCTGCTAAAGCAGGCTCTCCTAGAGCATGCTAGACAGGACTTCGTCCAGGCGGGCTTTGAATATCTCCAGAGAAGGAGACTCCACAGCCCCCCTGGGCAGCCCGTTCCAGTGCTCAGTCACCCTTAGAGTAAAGAAGTTCTTCCTCATATTCAACTGAAACCTCTTATGTTTCAGTTTGCACCCGTTGCCCCTAGTCCTGTCACTGGTCACCACTGTAAACAGGCTCCTTCCATCCTCTTGACTTCCACCCTTAAGATATTTGTAGGTGTTGATGAGATCCCCTCTCAGTCTCCTCTTCTTCAGGCTGAACAAGCCCAACTCTCGCAGCCTTTCCTCGTAGGGGAGATGCTCCAGACCCTTTATCATCCTCGTTGCCCTCCTCTGGACTCTCTCCAGGAGTTCCTCGTCTTTCTTGAACTGGGGAGCCCAGAACTGGACACAGTACTCCAGGTGGGGTCTCACCAGGGCAGAGTAGAGGGGGAGGAGAACCTCCCTCGACCTGCTGGCCACACTCCTCCTAATACACCCCAGGATTCCATTGGCCTTCTTGGCAACAAGGGCACACTGCTGGCTCATGGTCATGTCAGGGAGGGTGTCTTGCTGATTTAGGGACTCCTTCCAGAAGTGCTGGCAGGACAGAAATGTCGGCCATGCGGAAAGAGAGCGTTTCACTGAAGACGGTCACCCTTCTTCTCTGTAATGCTCGAGAGAGCTCAGCACCTCCGAGTGGGACTGGCTGTGTGAAATGGCGAGCAGCAGTGAGGACAGTCCTGGTTTAGGGCGCTGAACTCCAGGTGAGGCACAAACATATTGGTTTTAATGTGATAGGCCTGATTATGACAGAATGGGGCTCAGAAATTGTCAAAAAACTAAAAATGAAGCAACGAAGAAATGAAGGAAACACATTAAAGGGAAGGAAATGTTCTACTTCTGTTGGGGCTTGACCTTGGTTGGATGCCAGGTGCCCATCAAAACCGCTCTATCACTCCCCCTCCTCAGCTGGACAGGGGGAGAGGAAAATACAACAAAAGGCTCATGGGTCGAGATAAGGACAAGGAGATCATTCCGCAATTACCATCACAGGCAAAGCAGGCTCAACTCAGGAAAATTGATTTAATTTATTGCCAATAAAAGTCAGAGTAAGATAATGAGAAATTAGAGCAATCTGAAAATACCTTCCCCCCACCCCTCCCTTCTTCCTGGGCTCAAATTCACTCCAATTTTCTTCTTCCCAGGCTTAAATTTACTGCAAATTTTCTCTCTTCTTCTTGCCCCTGAGCTGAGCAGGGGACAGGGAATGAGGGTTGTGGTCAGTTCATCACACGGTGTTTCTGTCAATCCTTGCTTCTCACAGTCTTCCCCTGCTCTGGCATGGGGTCCTCCCTGGGCTGCAGGGGGACAGCCTGCCTTACCATGGTCTTCATCACAGGCTGCAGGGGAATCTCTGCTCCCACACCAGAATCATAGGAGCATGGAATTCCTTACTGTTTGAAAACACCTTGAAGATGATCAAGTCCAACCATTAACCTAACCCTGCCCTTCCAAAGCACCTCCTTCTACAGTGATCTTTGTGATTTCAGAGATGTTTCTCTCACATATTCTCACTCTTCTTTCCGGCTGCAAATATGCAGGTTATTGGGGTTTTTTCCCTTTCTTAAATATGTTGTCACAGAGGCGCTCCCACTGTGGCTGATTGGCTGGGCCTTGGCCAGTGGTGGGTCCAGTCTCTCTTTTTACAGAACCTAGCAAACACCTGTATTTTTACAAAACCTGTGGTCAGAAGCTGGCCTAGTCAAAACTCTTAGGTGCTGTAGAAGGAGAAAAAGTCACAATAGTGCACATAAAAAATATGCTGGGGAAGGCAGTCTGGGTTACTCCTTCCTCGGGCAAAGGCAAACCCATCAGTGGGATTCCTTTTGCTCAAGGACCTGGGTGCATTTAGTGGGTGACACGGAGGGATGGGGAATTCTGATGTGTACCTCAAGGGGATTTGGTTTTGGGTGGAAATAGCCAATGAGCTGAATGATATGGTGTTATCTGCCATATAATACCGTATGTTATCACTTTTATGATTGCTATATGACTTATCAATGGCATCTATATAACAAGTAAGAATTGCCCATATTAATGAGGAATGAACTTTGACAAACCCAAACAAGTGCAGCGATGGTGGAACCAGCACTGGCTTCAGCATTCAACAACCCGAAACCACACCCCATCTCTCCTGCCCTGAAAGACTGTTACAACAGCTGGAGCCCAAAGTCATGGAGTAAATGAACCCAATGGACATGTCAGAGGGATGGCCCATAGGCTGAGGGAGTGATATCTGTGTGAATATATCATAAGACAGTCACAGTGGTGGTGACTGATTGGAATGTATTGTAAGGGTAGGAGCTGGGCATGCTATAGATGGTATGGGATAAGGGGTGGATACTGTCCTGGTTTCAGCTGGGATAGGGTTAATTTTCTTCCTTGTAACTGGCACAGCGCTGTGGTTTGGATTTAGGATGGTGATGTTTTAGTTGTTGCTCAGTAGTGCTGACACCAGTCAAGGACTTTTCAGCTTCCCCCCTGCTCTGCCGGGTGCACAGAAGCTGGGAGGGGGCCCAGCCAGGACAGCTGACCCAGAGTGGTCCAAGGGCTATTCCATACCACATGATGTCACGCTCAGGATATAAACTGGGGTGTGTTTGCCAGGAGGAGGCAATTGCTCTTTGGGGACAGGCTTGGCATTGGTCTGCGGGTGGGGAGCAATATTCATTCTGTACATTCCTGCTTTTGAAATTTGTCGTATTCTTATTTTTAATGTTTGTTTTATTCCACTGTCTTTATCTCAAGCCATGGGCTTTACTTCTTTTTTCTGATGTTCTCCCCTATCCCACAGTGGAGACGGGGAGTGAGCGAGCGGCTGGGTGATCTTCGTCTGCCTGCCGGGTTAAACCACAACACTCAAATACGTTGGGATCAATGCAGAATTGGCTGTTCAAAATCAAGCATTTTATTCACTTTGCCTCTTTGCTTGGACACCTTTGCACTTTGACTGCACTCCTGAGATCTCTCTAATGAGCCCTGTAAGAATTGAAGACTAAAGGAGAACTGTGCCCAGCCTGGGCTCCTTAGGGTGTTTTCCGTGGTAATGAGCCCTCTGGTGCCCAGCTCCTGAACTGCAGAGCCTGAAAGACTGAACAAGCCTCCAGAGAAGTAAAAGCAGCAAACCTCCAGGTTTCTGAGGGTGTTAGCAGGTCCTGCTGAATTCCATCACTGAGCTAACCAGGAGCAGACAAGGTTCCTGTCCCTGGGGGCTGGTGAAGCAGGAAGTCAGAGACATTTGGTACAGGAGGAAATTTCAATGTGGAGATCACTGTGAAAGCCCTTGATGTGCTTCAGCAAGCAGGATGGCCGAGCCTGGACCCCCATGCCCTGTGGAGGGGATGCCTTTCCCTTATGGGATGCTCTGAGCTATTCCTGGGGGAACAGGATGTGGCAGTGAGTGATGCCAGGCTCGGTCAGTGTTAGGACACCTCCCAGGCTCTGTGGAGGATGGGTGAGGAGGCAAAGAGGCGCTGGAGCTGTAAGGACCTCATGTTCTCTAGTGGGTCTCTAGTGGTTGCTGTCTACTACAGGCCACCAGATCAAGAGGAGCCGACTGACGAAGCGTTCTTCCTCCAACTCCGGGAGGCTTTGCACTCTCAGGCTCTCGTCCTGCTGGGGGACTTCAACCACCCTGAAATCTGCTGGAAAACCAACACGGCAAGGCAGTCCAGCACATTCCTTGAATGCATTGAGGACAACTTCTTAAGCCAAGTAATAGACACCCCTACCCGAGGGGATGCGATACTGGACCTGGTGGTCACCAATGCAAGTGAGCTTATCGGAGATGTCAAGATTGGAGGCAGCCTGGGAATGGAGAAGAGTATAGTTAGGACCCTAAATTATAGGAAAGCAAAATTCCATCTCCTCAAGGAGATAGTCAGAAGGACTCCCTGGGTAACGGTCCTCAGGGACAGGGGAACAGAGCAGAGCTGGCAGATCTTTAAGGATGTGTTCCATAGAGCGCAGGAGCTCTCGATCCCCAGGTGTATGAAATGGGGCAAAGAAGGGAAGAGACCAGCATGGCTGAGACAAGAGATGCTGGTGAAACTAAGGAGGAAGAGGGAACTGCACAGGCAGTGGAAGCAGGGACAGGTATCCTGGGAAGAGTATAGGGACACTGCCTGGTTGTGTAGTAATGGGGTCAGGAAGGCCAAGGTGAAGCTGGAACTAAACTTGGCAAGGGATGTGAAGAATAACAAGAAGGGTTTCTACAGGTACATCAGCCGGAAAAGGATGGTTAAAGAAAGCGTACCCCCGCTGATGAGCGCGACCAGCAAGCTGGTGACAGCAAATGAGGAGAAGGCTGAGGTACTCAATAACTTTTTTGCCTCAGTCTTCACTGGCAACCTCTCTCCTCACCCCTCCCGAATTGATGGATGGCCTGATGGGGACTGGGAGGGTAAAAGCCCTCCCACTGTAAGAGAAGATCCGGTTCGTGTTCACCTGAGGAGCCTGAATGCACATAAGTCCATGGGACCTGATGAGATGCATCCCAGAGTCCTGAGGGAATTGGCCGATGTAGTTGCCAAGCCACTGTCCATGATATTTGAAAAGTCATGGCAGTCAGGTGAAGGCCCTGGTGACTGGAAGAAGGGCAACGTTGTGCCCATTTTCAAAACAGGTAGAAAGGAAGACCCTGGGAACTACCGACCTGTCAGCCTCACCTCTGTGCCTGGCAAGATCATGGAACAGATCCTGCTAGGAGCTATGCTAAGGCACATGGAAGCCCGGGAGGTGATTCGAGATAGCCAGCAGGGCTTCACCAAGGGCAAGTCCTGCCTGACCAACCCAGTGACTCTATGATGGTGTGACGACAACGGTGGACAAAGGAAAACCACTGGATGTCATCTCTCAGGACTTCTGCAAAGCCTTTGACACAGTCCCCCACAACATCCCTCTGTCTAAATTGGAGAACTATGGATTTGATGGGTGGACAGTTCGGTGGATAAGGAATTGGTTGGATGGTCACATCCAGAGGGGAGTGGTCAATGGCTCGATGTCCAGATGGAGACCGGTGATGAGTGGTTTCCCTCAGGGGTCCGTACTGTGACCGGTGCTGTTTAATATATTCACCAATGACTTAGACAGCGAGATCGAGTGCACCCTCAGCAAGTTTGCAGATGACACCAAGCTGAGTGGTGCAGTTGATACGCCAGAAAAATGCGATGTCATCCAGAGGGACCTGGACAGGCTGGAGAGGTGGGCCTGTGTGAACCTCATGAGGTTCAACAAGGCCAAGTGCAAGGTCATGCACCTGGGTTGGGGTAACCCCCAGTATCCATACAGGCTGGGGGAAGAAAGCATGGAGAGCAGCCCTGCTGAGAGGGACTTGGGGGTGCTGGTGGATGAAAAGATGGACATGAGCCAGCAACGTGTGGTGGCAGCCCAGAAGGCCAACCGTACCATGAGCTGCATCAGGAGAAGCGTGGCCAGCAGGTCGAGGCAGGTGATTCTGCCCCTCTGCTCAGCTCTGGTGAGACCTCACCTGGAGCCCTGCGTCCAGCTCTGGAGCCCTCAGCACAAGAAGGACATGGAACTGTTGGAGTGCATCCAGAGGAGGCCTACAGAAATGATCCGAGGGCTGGAGCCGCTCTCCTATGAGGCCAGGCTGAGAGAGTTGGGGTTGTTCAGCCTGGAGAAGAGAAGGCTGTGGGCAGAGCTGATTGAGGCCTTTCAGTACCTAAAGGGGGCCTACAGGAAAGATGGGGAAAATCTTTTCAGTAGGGCCAGCTGTGACAGGACAAGGGGTGATGGTTTTAAACTAAAACAGGGTAGGTTTAGCCTGGATCTAAGGAAGAAATTCTTTACAATGTGGGTGGTGAAACACTGGAACAGGTTGCCCAGAGAGGTAGTGGAGGCCCCATCCCTGGAAACTTTAAAGACCAGGTTGGATGGGGCTCTGAGCAACCTGATCTAGTTAGCAGTGTCCCTGCTCACTGCAGGAGGGTTCGACTAGATGACCTCTAGGGGTCCCTTCCAACCCAAAACATTCTATGATTCTATGATTCAACTGCAAATACAGTGAGTGGGGACCCAGTATACACAGCTGGTGGAGAAGAGAAAGAGCGAGCTTGAGCTCTCCTTGTGGCCCATGACTCCACTTGTTCATATAAGTAACTGCAAAGCCTGCCCTGAACATCAGGAGTGAGGACAGGGTCAGTTGCCCTAATTTGGGTGTCAGCTGCCATTTCAGTTGGCCAAAGAAAATTCCCAGCAACCTCAAAGAGGATTCCCCTTGATGTTGGCCCATAGTCTATGAACTGCTCCATTAGATCTTGCAGTTGCCTGCACATATCTTCAACCACCCCTGGCACCTGAAATGTCATGAGCTGTTGTGTCTGAACAGCCCAGTCCTGCCCTGCATCTCTATTAATTGGCATAGGAGCTGAGACCAGGATCTCACAGGCAGATGCCTATTTTGTGCATGGCAGGGGGCTAAATCCACTTCTAGCCCCAGGACTACAAACTCACAAATGAGATGTGTCTGCTGACTCATCTGCTTCCACTCCCTCAGCAGGGGTAAAGGAGATCCCTCCTTGTAACTGTCTGGGTGTCCTGTCCAATGATGGGACAAGGAAAACCGATTGTCATTCCCAAATCTCCTCACAGGAGAAATTACAGTGCTGGGAAGACGTGTCTCTCCCCAGCTGACAGAAGGAACATCAGTGATTGCTTCAGCCTGTTTCACAGCAGGTTCCCCTGGAGCCCCAGGGACACCTGGAGGGAGCCCCAAGGGGGCAGAGCAAGTGGTGCCTTGGGCTGGTCCTGTGCTGCTGAGCTGGGCTGGGCTCCTGGGATGAAGGGAGCTGATGGCAAGTGGGCAGCGCTGCCGAGAGACAGCTCTGCCCAGGAGCAGCTCCTCTGCAAAGCGCAGCAGGGCTGAGGGCACTGCCTGCAGGCACCGAGGGGAGAGGAGAGAAGCAGGGGAGATGTTAACAGCCGTATGGGTTTGGAGGATGCTATGAGCTCACTGCAGGGAGAGGTCATCTACGTGGTAAGCCTCTGGGTGCATGACAGTGTAGCTAGTGTTCTGGGAGGGATATCCAAAAGCTGATACATCCCACAGCAGGTATGATCTTTCAGGAGGACTCTCACAGTTTCCCCATGTTAGAGCAGGAGGACGTGCTGGTGAGCAAGGACACTCTGCTGCAGCGACAGAAGGACAGGGCATGATGGCTTCCTTCTCCCAGAGACCACTCCAGTGTTTGCACCTGGGTGTACAGCCAGGATTAACCAGGGCTGTCATTCGCATCAGGGTCCCTACACCCCAGGGGACAGTGAACCAGGAGAGGGACTCTGCCACCTTCCAGGGTCAGCATGGAGCCTGCACAAGGATCCCCCCATGATGCGGTGGGTGCAAGAATTTGTGGGTGGAAGCATCTGTGGGCAGCAGCTGTGGGTGGAAGCAGTGACCATTGTCAGGGCAGTACCCTCCTGCTCTCCAGAGGGTGCAGCATGCGTTAGAGCTGCTCAGACTTCTACACCACCCAGAGGACATTTTCAGATTGGTCATTTTAAAGATGGATGTCAAGGTAGGGCTTTCCCTGAAAGGGTAGAAATCTGTGCTTTCAGCTGTCTCCTCTTGGTGGGCTGGGTGGGCAGTGGGAGATGGGAATTTATTTCTCTGCTCTGGCGTAGGCAATGAGACCCCAGTTCTTGTTAGCACTTGTCTGAGCTGCTCCTTCCCCCCTGCACACACGGAGATGTCCCTGGGCAGTGCCCTGCTGCCAGGAGGGGCCTGCAGGTCAGAGCTGAGCACACAGCGGGTGGGATGGGGACTGTGAGCATGCAGAGGGAGGAGATGTGGGGACAGAGAAACAGGTCCTGGCCAAGAAGAGCTCCAGGCAGCAGAGCCATGGGCAGGAAGGAAGAGAGAACTGCTGCCAGAAATGCCGTGGCAGGGGGGATTCAGGCCTCTCCCGGCCATCCCCTGCAGTGCAGACGCTTTCCCTGGAGCCACCCCCTGGTCTCCTCACCCACACAGCAGAGCCTCTGCCCTCAGTGTCATGGACACTTGGCCATGAGCAGCCTGACCACCAAAGAGGAGAGAAACTCCCGTGTCTGACTGGGTCTCCCTCTCTTGCCCCCCTTGCAGAGGGGTCCTTGGGCATCTCCTCCTCTGCTCCCTGCCACCCTTGGTCTTCCTGTTACACTTCCTGGGGCAGGAGGTGTGAGGATTCAAGTGCAGCTCAGACACCAACGCTGTGTGCACTGCCATACACATCTGTCGATGGAGGAAAAGCATCCCACTCGCCCCCTGTGACCCTTTGGGGCTCTGGGTACTGCAGTGTGTGCGGCTGGCAGGGATCTCAGCCTCTCTTCAGCATGTAACAAAGGGAGGAGATGGGACTTGTTCCTTGGGAGGTGCTGCTGGGCTGCAGGCTGCCCTCCAGTAGGGCAAAGCTCTCCCATGACATCTCTCTGTTATGCAGGAGCCCCATGGGAAGGCCCCTGGGTGCTGAGGCCACTGAAATGCTGCTGGGTGGCTGTAGGTGGGCAGCTGCCATGAGCCCTGGGTGTCCCTGGTTGGGAGGGCAGAGCTGAGATCCTCTGCAGGTACAATGGGCTGAGGGCTTTCAAGATCTGCACTTGGAAACTGGATTCCTCTGCTCCCAGCAGTGCCCTGTTTCTTTTGGGGGGAAGCCCCGAGTGCAATGGTCCTGGAGCTGAAAGAGCTGGCAGCACAGGGCAGCTGAGCCCAGGGCTGATGGACAGAGCGGCTGTCCTCCCTCTGCACTCAGGGACAGTCCCTTTGCCTCTCAGGACCCACAGAATTTCCCTGGCAGGGCAGCAGAAATGCCAGGGATTTGTGCATGAAAACCACTTTTGAGCTGTGGTGGTGCACCTGGACCAGAAGACACAAAACAAATTCCCCTCAGCTCTGCTTTGCATTTACATGAGTTGGGAGTGACAGTGCTGGAAATCTCTTTGATATAATGACTGGATTTAATCTGAGATCACCCCATGTTACTTTTTGCTTATTGCTGCAGGGCAGAACTTACTCCTGAAGAGCCCAGAGCAGAGCTCTGTGCTCCGTGGGGCACCCTCAGCCAGCACCAACCAGAGATCACTTGACACTCTTCCTGAAAAGGGAAAAGTGGATTTGAGGTTTCCTATGAAAGACTTTTCTCAAAGAAGTCTGCCCTAAATTCTCCCTTCTTTTACCTCCTTGAACAGATGACAATGTGCATAGGAAGAAAATGTCCAACAACACCTCCATCACTCAGTTCCTCCTCCTGGCATTCGCAGACACACGGGAGCTGCAGCTCTTGCACTTCTGGCTCTTCCTGGGCATCTACCTGGCTGCCCTCCTGGGCAACGGCCTCATCATCACCGCCATAGCCTGCGACCACCACCTCCACACCCCCATGTACTTCTTCCTCCTCAACCTATCTGTCATTGACCTGGCCTCAATCTCCACCACTGTCCCCAAAGCCATGGCCAATTCCCTGTGGGATACCAGAGCTATCTCCTATGATGGATGTGCTGCCCAAGTCTTTCTGTTTGTATTTTTGATTTCAGCCGAGTATTTTCTTCTCACTGTCATGGCCTATGACCGCTACGTTGCCATCTGCAAACCCCTGCATTATGGGACCCTCCTGGGCAGCAGAGCTTGTGTCCACATGGCAGCAGCTGCCTGGGGCAGTGGCTTTTTCATTACTGTGCTGCACACGACCATTACGTTTTCACTCCCCATCTGCCAAGGCAATGCTGTGGACCAGTTCTTCTGTGAAATCCCCCAGATCCTTAAGCTCTCCTGCTCAGATGTCTACCTCAGGGAGTTTGGCCTTCTTGTGGTTAGTGTCTTTGTGGATTTTGTGTGTTTTATTTTCATCACATTGTCCTATGTGCAGATCTTCAGGGTTGTGCTGAGGATCCCCTCTCAGCAGGGACGGCACAAAGCCTTTTCCACGTGCCTCCCTCACCTGGCTGTGGTCTCCTTGTTTCTCAGCACTGCAGTGTTTGCCTACCTGAAGCCCCCCTCCATCTCCTCCCCATCCCTGGATCTGGTGGTTGCTGGTCTGTATTCAGTTATGCCTCCAGCAGTGAACCCCATCATCTACAGCATGAGGAACCAGGAGCTTAAAGGTGCACTGAAGAATTTTTTTCAATCAGTTGTCTCTCAGTAGCTATAACTGGCTTGTGTCTTTTTAGAAGTGACTTCCAATTCACCTCTGAAACCTCTCTGGCTTTGGCATTTTAGCTGTGCTAATCCTGTTTGTCAGGGAATGTCTACAGCCAGCTCACTTCCCCAGAGGCATGAACCCATCCTGTCTGAGCCAGATGTCTTTGTGCAATTTTCTGGCACGATGATACAGCTGACCTCCTGTGTTGCATATCTTTAATAAAATGGATTTCTTCAGTGCAGGATCTCGATTTCTTCAGCGTTGCGTCTTCTTGCAAAGTGGAAGTCAGGAAGAGGCTGAAGAAATAGCTCCTGTGAGCATGCTTCTGGCCTGGGGTTCTCCATGGGCTCAGGGCAGGAGGGCATGGGGCGCTGTGTTATGGAATGGGCCTAGGCTGAGCCCAGTGCCAATGGATATTGTGAATGATCCACAGGGACTTTCTTCACGTGGCTTTTGGGCACCACTGCCTGGCAGAGCTGGACCACCAGCTCAGCGCCATGCCCAAGATGACATCCTTGGAGAAGAGCAGGCCTATTTCTGCATGTAGCAGTTTGGCTGTTCTGTCACTGGTGCAGCAGAAGGTTCCTGGGCAGCCCCCAGGTGAGGAGTCTTGTGCTGGGCAGAGGGGCTGCTGGAATTGGGCAATAGGATCTCCTTGAGACAGGATCAACAGACACAGGGAGATGTTGGCCTCCGTCTCCTCATGCCAAGGCTGGCCCCAGCCCTGGGGATGATGGGGAGGCTGAACCCCCCCGACTCTGCCTCCAGAAGGTGCTGTGCCCTTCAGAGGGGCTGTAGCTGTGCGGTGAGTGGCCAGAGCTCTGCAGCACCCTGCGGTGGGCAATTCCTTGGGGCCAGGTTGGGCTGCAACAATCCAACTCCACACGCCACTTCTCCTGCCCTGAAGGACTGTTATGAGAGGTAGATAGATCTCCCTATTACGTCTTTGCTCTCAAACACTGACCACATTTGGCATCCACAGTGGGGATCCAATGGCCAGAAGCATGGAAGAGCAACAGAGCTCAACACTGCTGGTCTTTAAGGACAGCATGCTCCAAGCTTGACAGACAGATATTCAGTTGAAACTCAACACGGAACTCAAGGGCATCATAATGAGTTGTTTCTACTGTGACAGATGCCCTGGACTCCTTGATCAGACTAGTGGTGGTTTAGTTCAGGCTCCAAAGGAGGTCAAGGCCTAAGGCATAACCGGGCCAAGAACTTCTCCAGTTTCAATCTCTTCTCTGAAAACCTGGAGAAAAGCAGAGTGAAACTGAGCATTGATGGTATGAGCCTGGAACACCAAACATGCGATTAACACATGAATGTGACTTTTCCAAGACTCATTTATCAAGGAACAAATTTGTGGGTACAAAGAGTCTCCTGCAGCACAGTGCTGTGTTTTGGATTTAGTACTAGAGGAATGTTGATAACACAGTGATGTTTTTAGTTGTTGCCAAGTAGTGCTGAGAATACTCAAGGACTTTTTGAACTTCTCCTACTTGGCCAGGTGCATAACAAGCTGGGAGGGAGCACAGCTAGGACACCTGACCCAAAGTGATCAAAGAGCTATTCCAGACCATAGAACGTCACGCTCGGGGGGAGTTAGTCGGTCCGTTGGTCGGTCGCGGGCCGAGTGGTCACTGCTCGGGGACTGATCGCAGCTCGGGGAGTGATGGCTGCTCGGGACGGGCTGGGCATCGGTCGGCGGGTGGTGAGCAATTGCGTTGTGCATCGTTCGTTTTGTATATTCTGTATATTCTGTTACCATTCTCATTATTACTATTATTATTATTTTCTCTTATTAAACTGTATTTATCTCAGCCCACGGCTCTAACTATTTTTTTCCTTCCCAATGCTCTCCCCATCCCATTGAGGGAGGGGGGGGAGTGACCGAGCGGCTGCGTGGTGCGTAGTTGCCAGCCGGGTTAAAACATGACAAGTTCTTAGGGCACAAGCACGCAGCTGGTTTGTCCATGTGTTGCTGATGTCACACCTACATGAGTACAGGAGTACACACGCCTCCACCCGGGACAGGGTAATCCTGGTTATAGGCAAAAATTGGGAGAGGAGAGCCTGGAGAGCAGCCCTGTGGAAAGAGATCTGGGGGTCTGGGATGATGGCCAGTTAAATAGGAGTCAGCAGTGTGCCCTGGCAGCCCAAAGGGCCAACCTTTGTGTCCTGGGGTGCATCAAGCACAGCACAGCGAGCCAGTCGAGGGAGAGAATTGTCCCACTCTGCACTGCACGGGTGCCCACCTCAAGCCCAGTGTGCAGTTTGGGGCACCTCAATAAAAGAAGGACATCAAACTATGAGAGTGTGTCCAGTGGAGGGCGAACAAGGTGGTGAAGGGTCTTGAGGGCAAGATTTATGAGGAGCGACTGAGGTCACTTGGCTGGTGCACCTTGGAGAAGAGAAGGCTGAGGGGAGACCCCATCACAGTTCTCAAGGGAGGCAGCGGAGGGGGAGGTGCTGATCTCCTCTCTCTGGTGACCAGCGACAGGACACGAGGGAATGGGATGAAGATGCATCAGGGGAAGTTCAGATTGGAAATTGGGAAAAATTTCTTCACTGAGAGGGTCATCGGTCACTGGAACAGGCTCCCCAGGGAAATGGTCAGGGCACCAAGCCTGTCAGGGTTCAGGGAGTGTCTGGAGGACACTCTTAGTCATATGGTTTAGTGGTAGGGAGTCCTGTGAGGAGCAGGGAGTTGAACTCGATGACCCTAATGAGTCCCTTCCCACTCATTATATTTCATTATTCTATCATTCTGGGTGCTATCGGAAGGCATGTAAAGGTCAACATGGGTTTGCAAAGGGAAAGCCCTGTTTAACCAATTTGAGATACTCTGTAACTCTATGATTCTATGACTTGTTCCTTCAGATTCCTCTCAGCTTGCCAGCTGCTGCTCTGAGCTTCAGGCAGTTAAAAGCTTTCCTGTCTTTCAGTAGTCTAATTGTCTCATAAGCCAACCCTTTAATTATGTATCTCTCTCTCATTTTTTATCTACCTGTTTAAAATATTTCTCCTAAGATTATCTCTTGCAGAAAGGTGACCTCGTTAGAGGCAGCTTGTATGAGCATATGACTGAGGAGTGTGTTTTATTGTTTATGAAAACTGACCATGCTTTAATTTTATTTCCTGACAAATAGGAAAAAATCTTTCAGTGCCTGTGTGCATTCATTTCTCTAAGGAGAGCGGGGAGGAGATGGCGCAATGGAGCTGTAACATCCAACTGCAGACTTCAGTGGAGAAGTCTGAAGCAAGGAAGAGTGATTCGTTCATTCAGATCATTCCTTCCCAGGTGATCAAGGACAGAAATGGTGAGGTTGGGGAGGTGAGCAGCAAAGTTGTTTATACAGAAACCTCAAGGGACATTTTCTCCTACTGCTTGAAACCTCCTTAAGAAACTCTCTGCATCAATGCCAACTGGAGAGTGCTGCAATCACTTCTTTGGTAGTTTGAAAAATAATGGAAAATGCCCTTTAAAAAGAAAATCCCTTCTTTCGTAAGTGCTCGTTGAAATCCACATCTTGAACTGCACTATGAAATGTCTCTAATCAGATGTAGAAAGCTGTATTGAAGACTTGAAGAAAATTAAAGGAAGACAAACAGCTTATTATGGTTTTCTGTATTTTAATAAGCCCCAGGGTGTATTTGGTGCTGAGTCCATGAAGCTCAGGTACTTAGAGAAGATTGAAAAAACTTCTCAAGAAGCCAGAAGCCAAACTCAAAGTACCTTGAAGTATTAAAGGGTCCCACTGAGGGTTGTTAGTGACAAAGCCTCCCCAGGGACTCGTTAGAGCAGATAATTGGAGGCCATGATTGCAGACAGGCAAAGGCACTGTGTAGGTGACTGTAATGGTGAGAAAAGCCTTGCTTTGTTTTATAAATCAGAAAGGCCAAGCCCTGACCCCCCAGGCATTGGGAAGGCAGATCCTGTCCCTCCTGCATGGCTCAGGGCTCTTTCTGGGGGCAGTGGGGTGGTGAGGGTGAGCAATGCCAAGTGTAGGAAATGTCTCTGACACCTCCTGGCCTCCCCAAGAAGGGCTGAGGAGGAAACCAAGCAACTCTTTCCTTTCAGCCTATAGACAGCCTTCTTGCTTTGCCACCATTTCTCACCCTGACATTACTAGACCCTCCCTGATGTCTCTCTACACATTGCTGGCTGTTCCTTGAAAGACAAAGCCATGGGCTGATGCAGGCTCCCTCTGGGTGACCACTTGAACCACAAGGATACCCTCTGAATGAGGCTTCTTGTTCATCTCCTCCAGTCTGAACCTTCCCAGCTGCACTTTGAGGAGGCTTCCCTCTCTTCCCACTGCCAAGAAAAGATCCATCATCGCTGAAACTGCACTTCAAGCAGTTGCATGGGGCTATTCTAGAGGCCTGAGCCTCCACTTTCACAAAGCTGAAGAAGCCCTGGTCCCTCAGCTTCTCCACACAGGCCACAAACCCCATCCTGGCAGGTCTCCTCTGGAACCTCTCCCGTTCCTCCCCATTCCTCAAGACTGGGGAGTCCCACATGCAGACACACCAGTCCAGATGTGGCCACACCCGTGCTGAATTAAGGGGGTTGATTGATTACTTTCTTGTTTGGGTGGTCATGCTCTGCCTAATGCAGCCCTTTTCAGTTGGCCTTAGTAACTCTGAGCATGTGCCACTCACCCATGTGCCATCCCTTGGAACGCCCAGGCCTTCCTGAGCAGTTCAGGTCCCAGCCTGACCTCAGGTTTCGGGTTATTCTGCCCCCCAAAAAGCACGTGAAACTCCTCCTTCTAAAACATCATGAGGCTTCTATTGACAACTTTCCAGAATTTCTCCAGGTGCCCCTGGAGTTAAGCTCATTTTTGACAGCTTTCAATGTGTTCATACAGACGGCCCAGCAGATTTGCTGTGCCTCTGGCAAGGTAAGAGCATGAGGAATTGCGGGACATTATGGACAATAGGAGGACCTGCTAGTGTAATGGACTTGCTGACCAGCATGGGAATTCCCATGGTGACAAGCTGAGAAGCACCAAATGAGGGTACAAAGGAAGCCAAAGCAGCACCAGGGAGGTAGAGAGAGATGGGTTGTTTGTATGGGGGGTACAAGGATGGTGTGGCAGATGGGAGGGAGAGAGAAGCAAAAATATACTTTATGGATATAAAGCAGTGAGGTAACAAGGTTCAATGGTAAATGAGTCCGTCAATTAACAAGATTCAATGGCAAGGTACACTTGGTTATATACTGCAGAGTGGGCAGGGTGAGACAAAGCCGTCAGGGAGATCCTCCATTGAGTCATGAGGTTCAGAAAGGGCCCCCTTGCTTTCTAAACTCCTTCCTCAGAGAGGAGTCCAAGTGCGGCTGGATCCAGTACTGGTCCCAGACTTGGTCAGCAGTTTATGTCTAAAGGATGAGATATGCGCAATCAATCCTTTATATCACTTAGCCAACGGTTCAGAGTTAGCATGCTGTCAGCCACTTATCGGGAATCATTTACGGCAAGGAATCTCTCAGCCTCGAGGACTGACCTTGAGAGGTGTCCTTGCTCAAGGGGAGATCCTGGTGTGCAGCCCGCTGCCGTGCAGGAGAGCTCAGAGGGCTCTTGGGCTGCTCACTACTGATGGGGGTCAGATAAGTGGCTGGCAGTCATACTGACTGGCTTGAGCCAGACACTGACCAGCATTGCCGTTAGCTGGACACTGTGCTGTAAATCAGACGCTGGCTACTGTGTTGTTATCTGTCTTCCCCAAATCCCCTTGGAGCTGGATGCATCCATCAAGACCAGATGCATCCATCATGACTGCCACTGGTGGTTATCGCTTGAGCAGGGTTATGGGAAAAGGTCAGGTAGGGGGGTTGTGGGGCATGGAGCACACCACCACACCATGTTCCTGCTGCTGGCCTATCACCTCCAGAGGCAGAACTGACCTCACAGGCCCCTTCACAGCCATCTGCTTCCTCCTGGATTGGGAGTTTCTGAGACACCATTGACCTCATCACACCATACCCATCCATCCTGCTCTTTACGGCCCAGGACCTGACCAGAGAAAAGTATGCTTGTTTTATCAAAGTTATCAAAGATATGTCCTAGTAACGATTTGAGTGGAGAAACATTCTTCACAGGAGCAGCTGCATTTCTCTTGACATATTTTATATTGCTTCTGCCTCTTCTTTTTTTTTTTTAATTTATTTTCTTCTTCCTCCACCCGTTCTGTCTTCAAGAACATCTCCAAGGGAAAGATTCACTGAATCATAGAATAACTCAGGTTTGAAGAGAGCCCTGAACATCACCTTGCCTTATTCTCCTGCTCAAGGCAGGGTGGACCAGATGAGGCTCTTCAAGGCCGCCACCCAGCTTTGCATCCTTCACAAAAGAGCTGGAAGTGTGCTCCAACAAACCCTACAGGGGGATGATCAAGACGTTCCACAGGGTTGGCCCAAGTGCTGGCCACTGAGGGCTGCCACGAGTAGCTGCCTGCTCAGAGGACTTTGAACCACTGATGACATTTGGGCCTGATCATCCAGCCAACCTCCCACCCAACGTCCACTTCTTCAGCCCAAACGACACTAATCTGGCAATAATGACATCACAGCAGACCATGTCAAAGGCCTTGCCACATTCCATGTACACAGCATGCCTTTCTCCCCCCCTGCCCATTTTGGGTCAGCAATCCCTCTGTTGTCCTTCAGGTGCCTGGAAATGGCTGCAGGAGGACGTGTCCCATCCCCTCACCAGTGACGGATGTAGGCTGACCAGCCTGCAATTCTCCCAATTCTTTTTCCTGCCCTTCTTGAAGATGGGATTGACATCTCCCTTTTCCAAGGACCCCCAACAGCTCTAATTGCTCTGTCCCTTTTGAGAGCAAAATCCAGAATCACGGGCAAGGGTGATGCAGCGGACAGAAACACTTGCAATGAGCCTGTCCGTGGCAGCTGAGGAGAATCTCCCTGGGACAGTAAGGTTTTTTCCTGAAGTCACACACAGAAATGCCAGGGTTCTGACAGACGTCCACATCTGAGCTCTCCTTGTGGACTCCTGATGCAACCAGGGGTGTTCAAAGTTACTCCCTTTTGCACACAGAGGCAGTGCACTGCAGGAGTCCTCATGTCTCTCTGGCCTCCTGCTGCCACTCCCAGAGGATGGGAGGCGCCTCAGCCCTGTGGTGAATCACCCTGCTCTGCACTCATCTGACATGTCCTCCAGCGTGAGGACTGGACAAGGGGTACTCAGTTCATGGAAGCATTCAGGCAGATTTCCATAGGATTTTACTCCCAACATGAAGTGACCTCAAGGCATTGTGTGTCCCACAGGCCTTCAATGCAACTCCAAGGAATAGCTGATGGTGTTTGTGCTCACTCAGGTTCTCCTCACCTCACATACGTGATGTGATGCTTACATCTCATCTGTACAATGCAAATGTGGACTTCTGACCTACTCATTCAGTGTCCTTCCATGGAAGGACAAAGAACCTCTCCAACCTGGGGTGAGAGGCCAGAGCTGGAGACGGTGGTTGTGAGGGGCTCTCATGGTTTAACCCTGGCTGGAAACTAAGAACCATGCAGCTGCTTGCTCACTCCCCCGCTCCCTCAGTGGGATGGGGGAGAAAATTGGGGGGGAAAAAAAAAGACCTGTGGTTGAGTTAGAGAAAGTTTAATAAGATAAAAAGAGTAACAATAGTAATAATAATAATGGTATGAGAATATACAGAATATACAAAACAAGTGATGCAGTATCCAATTGCTCACCACCAGCTGACCAATGCCAAGCCCGTCCTGAGCATCGATCACTCTCCCAGGTGCGATCACTCCCCCCGAGCCACGATCACTTTGCCCGCCACCGACCGACTAACCCCCCCCGAGCATGACGTTATATGGCATGGAGTAGCTCTTTGGTCAGTTTGGGTCAGCTGTCTTAGCTGTGTTCCCTCCCAGCTTGTTATGCACCTGGTTGAGCAGGAGAAGCTCAAAAAGTCCTTGAGTAGTCTGAGCACTACTTGGCAACAACTAAAAACATCAGTGAGTTATCAACATTCTTCTAGTACTGAATCCAAAACACAGCACTACTAGCTACTATGAAGAAAATTAACTCTATCCCAGCCAAAACCAGGACAGGGGAAAGTCCAGGATGATTGCCCTGGGGCAGTTCCTCCAGGGTGTTTAGCAAACATGGGCACAGACCAGACCCTGCTCTGCTGGTCATTCAGGTCTCTTGCAGGAGGCCTGTCTCTGCAAGGACACTGCTGCATGCCCCAACCCTGCACACTCACATTATTTAGCTGTATACAGGTGCTTTCATCTGTGGGCCACTTTCTTGGGCACATTCTTTAGAGAAATCATTGGCAGAAGACCTAAGACTTCAGGCATTGCCCTGAGGAGATCACCTTTCTGTATGGAAATGCTGTTATGGAGATCAGCTCCGTCACAGGTTTGACTGTTACCTGTTCCTGTCTGTGGTCAAGGGACTACCATGAAGCATGACTGTGACCAAGTGGCAAGAGTATTCAGGCCTTAAACCAATGCATTTGTAAAGAGAAAATATTTGGAAGATGAAGCACCAGTGGTCTCTGAAAGCTCTGCCATGCTGGGACTCTTTTCCCCTCCACCTATGCAGACAGGAACTGCCCTGCATCTCCAAAAAGGCATTGGAGAAAAGATCTCAGGAAAAAAAAATAGTCCCTGAAAGGCCCTTTACGTTACTTAAACACACAGAGAGCAGGGCTCCTCATTTACATAGCCACTCGGTCAGGAAAGCAAAGCAGACAGTGAATTAGAAAGGGGACAACAGCTTTATTGGATATAAAGAACCACCATGGAGAAAAAAAACACAGAAGACAGGCTGGGCCTGCAATGAATTACATTATAGCTGCTGTGCAGAAGAATTTTGTTGCTTCAGAAAAACATCCAGTCATCAGTTTCCACACAGCATCCTGGAGCTCCTGGTTCCTCATGCTGTAGATGAGGGGGTTCACCACAGGAGGCACCACCGAGTACAGCACTGCCACCATCAGGTCCAGGGATGGGGAGGAGATGGAGGGCGGCTTCAGGTGGGCAAATGTGCCAGTGCTTAAAAACAGGGAGACCACAGCCAGGTGAGGGAGGCACGTGGAAAAGGCTTTGTGCCGTCCCTGCTGAGAGGGAATCCTCAGCACAGCCCTGAAGATCTGCACATAGGACACCACAATGAAAACAAAACACCCAAAACCCACAAGGACACTAACCACAATAACCCCAAACTCCCTGAGGTAGGCATCTGAGCAGGAGAGCTTGAGGATCTGGGGGATTTCACAGAAGAACTGGTCCAGAACATTGCCATGGCAGAGGGGGAGTGAAAATGTATTGGCAGTGTGCAAGAGGGCATAGAGGAAGCCACTGCCCCAGGCAGCTGCTGCCATGTGGACACAAGCTCTGCTGCCCAGGAGGGTCCTGTAGTGCAGGGGTTTGCAGATGGCAACGTAGCGGTCATAGGCCATGACAGTGAGAAGATACAACTCTGCTGACATGAAAAATACAAGCAGAAATACTTGGGAAGCACATCCTGTGTAGGAGATTGCCCTGGTGTCCCAGAGGGAATTGGCCATGGCTTTTGGGACAGTAGTAGAGATGGATCCCAGGTCGAGGAGGGAGAGGTTGAGGAGGAAGAAGTACATGGGGGTGTGGAGGCGGTGGTTGCAGGCTATGGCGGTGATGATGAGGCCATTGCCCAGGAGGGCAGCCAGGTAGATGCCCAGGAAGAGCCAGAAGTGCAAGAGCTGCAGCTCCCGTGTGTCTGCGAATGCCAGGAGGAGGAACTCAGAGATGGAACTGCCATTGGACATTTTCTTCATCTACACATGCGGACCTGTTCTAGCAGGAAAATGCATTACTAAGTTAAAATAGCTTTTTCTCAGAAAAACCTATTCAATTTTTCACCTCTATAAACTTCCTCTCTCCTTTCAGGAAGACCTTTGCAAGTTCCTTTCATGCCCTTTGTCTTGTGCTGGCTGAGAGTGTCCCAGGGAGCAGGAGGCTCTGCTGTGATCTCTGCAGGAGTCTGTTCTGCCCTACAAGAACAGGAAAAGAGGAACGCAGGGTGATCTCTGTTCTCTCCTGAATAGCAGAGCTGTGGGGATTTTGTTTCGTGTCCTCTTTCAGTTGCCCCACAACAGCTCAGGAGTGGGTTTCATGCAGAAATCCCTGGCTTTTCTGCTGCCCTGCCAGGGAAATCTTGTGGGTCCTGAGAGGCAAAGGGACTGTCCCTGAGTGCAGAGGGAGGACAGCCACTGTGTCCATCAGCCCTGGGCTCAGCTGCCTTGTGTTGGCAGCTCTTTCAGCTCCAGGACTATCGCACTTGGGGCTTCCCCCCAGAAGCCAGAAGACACTGCTGGGAGCAGGGGAATCCTGTTTCCAAGTGCAGATCTCCAAACCCCTCAGCCCACCGTCCCTGAATAGGATCTCAAGTGTGCCCTTCCAACCAGGGACAGCAAGGGCTCATGGCAGCTGCCCACCTACAGCCACCTAGCAGCATTTCCTGGGTGTCAGCCCCATGGTGTCTTCTCTGTTGGGCACTGGGAAAACACTTTGATGCCATAGGAGAGCTTTGCCCTCCTGGAGAGAACCTGCAGCTCAGCATACACTCCAGGCAAAAAGTCAAATGTCCTCAAGATGAGTTCTTGTGAAAGGAGGGTCAGAGCTTTTAAACTCTCACACATGGTAGTGCTTAAAGCCTAAGAGTTTGGGAAGAGGTTTTGTTGCTTTCCCTCCATGGAGAAATCTGCATGACAGGACCCACAGCGCTGGTGTCTCAGCTGAACCTGAATCCTCACCCCCCTTTGTTAGTCAGGCTGCTGGGAAGGCAACTGATGGCCATGTCCTTGTGACACTGAAGGTGGGGAGCAACCCTGTGTGGGAGAGGAGAGCAGGGAGTTGCTCCGGGGAAGGGGCTTGCACTGCAGGGGATGGCAAGGAGGTGCCTGAAACCCCCTCCAACCACTTCTAGAGCATCTCCTCTGTCTTGCTCTTTGACAGCGTCTCTGCTGCCTGTGCCCAAGTCTCCTCCTTGTCAGTGCTCACAGAAAGAGATCCCCATCCCACTCCTGTGTGCTCAGCTCTGCCCTCAAAACCCCTCCTGGAAGCAGAGACCTCCTCCGGGGCATCTCTGTCTGTACAAGGGCTAATGAGAAGCTCAGATAAGTCCTCAAGAGAATGAGGATCTCTGCATCATCTCAAGAGCAGGAAAATAAATTCCCATCTCCCACTTCCAGCACAGCCAAGCAACAGGACAAATCTCAAAGCACAGACTCCTTCCCTTTCAAGTAATCCCCACTTTCACCATCTTCTTGAAAAGTCTCCTTGGAAATGCCCTCAGGGTGATCCCCAGAAATGTGGGGACCCTCCTCGGAAGGACAGCCTTAGGCAGCACGGGCTGCACACCTGGCATTGCACCCCTACAGTCATCCCCAAGTCAAAGAAACCATCATTCCCCATCCTACTGACAGTGCAGCTGGGAAGCCCAGCTCAGGAACACGTCTTCCTCCTCTTCATTAGGGAAACTGTGAGAATCCTCCTCCCAGAACCTACAGGCTGTGGGATGAACCAGCTCTAGGAGATGTCTCCAGGAACACCAGCTTCAATGCCCTTCATCCACAGACTTACCATATAGAGGGCTGTAAAAATTTCTTCTAGAGTGAGCTCTCAGCATCCTCCTGCTCCAGACTGCCTTTAACGTCTCTCTGCCTTGCTCCTCTCCCCTCGCTGCCTGCAGGCAGTGCCCTCAGCCCTGCTGCGCTTTGCAGAGGAGCTGCTCCTGGGCAGAGCTGTCTCTCGGCAGCGCTGCCCACTTGTCATCAGCTCCTCCATCCCAGGAGCCCAGCCCAGCTCAGCAGCAGAGGACCCGCCCAAGGCCCCTTCCCTCCAGGTGTCCCTGGGGCTCCAGGGGAACCTGCTGTGAAACACGCTGAGGTCATCTCTGATGTTCCCTCCCTCATCTGGGGAGAGACACTTCTTCCCAGCACTGTAATTTCTCCTATGACAAATAGATTTGGACATGAGAATTGCCTTTCATTGTCCCATCATTAGACAGGACACCCAGAGAGTGACAGAGAGTGATCTCCTTTACTGATTCCCTGCTGAGGGAAGGGATGCAGATGATCAATCAAGGCATCTCAGTTGTGGGTTTGTAGGCCTGGGGCATGAAGAGGATTCACCTTCCTTTCATGTGGGCCACAAACCCAGTGGAGGTGGGATTCCTCTTGCCTCAGTTCACATGTGCACAAAATAAGCACCTAATTAATGGACATGGAGGGAGGTTTTCAAGTGGGAACACCTGGTGACATTCAAGGTCACACCAGGGTTTGTCCAAAATACGTGCAGGGCACTGCAAGCTCTAATGGAGCAATGCTAAGAGACAGGGCAGCATCTGGGGGCATCAGCTTGGAGCCTGGTGGGGAATTCCTTTGGTAGACGGAAATGACAGGAGATGTTTACACTTTATAGCGTTCCAACCTTTAATAGTGTTCCAACCGTATCGGAACCTGATGTCCTTGTTCTGCTAGGAATGTGTCCACAATCCCTCCTTCTTTGTTTTTGTGCTAACCCAACTCCAGGAATAGCCCTCTTTATCATATCAGTCACACACCTGGATTGTCCACATAGCTCCACAACACATTGTGGCCCTGTTGTTCAAGAAACCCCTCTACAATTCCCCCTTTTTCTTTTTGGACAATCCAGGGTTGTTGTACCTTATTACCTTTCCAGGGGACTTGCTTAGAATCCTTTGGTCTGGGGATCAGAGGTTCTCCCCGAGAATTCCTCGGTGCCGGCTGGAGGTCCCGTGATCCCATGGATCTGTCGGGACTCACAAGCGGTGCCCCATCTGGGGGGCCACCCTTCTCTTTTAGGACAATCCAGATCTATTCAGTTAAGCGCGACATTATTTTCTTAATACATGACAGCAAGCAGCTAAATACTATGCAAACTACTATAATTATTACTACAAGGGTCAAACCTTTTTCAACCAACACTCGCAGCCATCCTGATATACCAAACTGGCTGAGCCCCTGGGATAAAGAGGGAAGTGAACACTGCACGGGTTGTCGACCAAAACTTGGGTCTTCCTTCGTTGTTGCAAACTAATTAATGGATTTCTCTCTTTGATCTATAACCAATGTTACTCATTGACCACTGCATGAGGTTTATCAAGCTGGGGTGAAATAGAGCCAATTTCCCCAGGTAGCACGGTCCCCCATGCGGACTTTTAGGGATTCCATTCCAGGCCCGGTCAACTCATGTTAAAAATATGCCCGGCAGCAATTACCACGCCGGCTGTCCGGTCTGGTTGAGCTTTCTTACGGTCAGTATTGAGGTTTGTTACTGAGGGCGACTCAAAACTAAACCACCCAGTTTGTTTCCCAACAGATGAGGTGTTAAGACACCCCAGTAGGTCTAGCTCTTCTGGAGGGGGACATCAGAGTAACATTCAAGTTTTCCACAATTTTGGCTTGCCATTCTCCATCCCGCTGTTGTGGGTTTAACCCTGGGGCTGTCAGGGTTGTATTAGTTATGGTAAAATTCAAAATAGACTTATTTATAACATAACTTCAGAACTCCTCAGGTCTCCACACAGGGGTTCCTGTCAGACATGTATGAAATGGATCCCCTGGGGTGGCCAAACTTAAACAAATGGAGCTCTGGCCTGTAATATTGGCTAACGTGACCCAGATGTTAGATCTTGGTGAAATCTTTGTCATTAGCCCGTCTACTTCTACTTCCCCCAGGAATTTTACCCTCAAACAGATTAGCCATGCCAATTTCCATGCCATCCTGTTTGTTCTGGTCTTTTTCCTTTCTCTGGTTATGGTTGTTAGGTGTTCATACCACAGGCCGTGTCCACTTGCTTGGCACCCAGAGAGGTCCGGAACCTGTCAGGACACAAGGGTAGCCTCGACCATTAAAGCCAAATACTTTTTGGAGCGGTATGAGGCGGAAACAGCCATTGTAATACCGTGCACCATGGCTTCTGCTCCCTCTGTCAACCTGAAACCTGCTTGGCACTTATGGGTAACATACCGACTTCTCCCCCTTTTACTTTTTGCCAAGCCGGGACTTGTAGTAGCAAAGCAAAAAGCAATTTCTTCAAATTGCAAAGAAGTACAGATACAGGGATATCTGGCAAAGCTTGATCAAACCCCACACATCCAATACATCTTCATTAATGACAACCCCCTTCCCATCCTTTAATATATTACACTGATATCATTCCCTTAGTCTATGGACTGCCCTTGTAAGATCTCCAGAAATGTCCACAAAATGTCCATGGGGTTAATTTAGTCCATGACTTTGGGCTCTATCTCTTATGCTGGTTACTCAGGACAGGAGAAGTGGTGTGTTGCATGGAGTAACTGGGCACCAAAGCCAGCTCAGGTGAGGTCACTGCTGCACTTGCACTGCTTCTTGTAAGGCTTGTCCTCCGTTGGTTCAGGTGGTTCTTGCTATAGTAATTCCTAGAACATGCAACTCAAATAATGGGTTACAACAATTTAAAGGTATATTCATTACAATCTCGATGCCTGGTCTCTTTGGACCAGACCTTAGGGTTTAGCACTGCTATGAACTCCTCCTCTTGCTCCTGCTCTGGCTTGGACTCATCCACAGCCTGTCCAGCACAGCAGCACAGAAACAGCAGCGATGCCCTGGCCATCTGCCAGCCCAGGCACATCACCATGGCGGTTATCAAAATGTTCCCAGGCACAGCGCAGGGAAATGATAAGCAGTACAGCGGTACAGCAAGCAGCAAAAGCAAAAAGCAGCAACTAACGAGCACTGGACTCCAATATACAGTAAGGCAAGCAAGCCCCATGGCAAGCACAGGAGCCTGCCGATTAATAGCTAAACAGCAATAACAGCTATAAATTTGATCTGGCACATTCCAATCAAACTTGTCATTATCTTAAACCCTTCGAGCCCCATATCATTGCTGAGAGTATCTTAAAAACTACTTGGACAAAATCTGACTCCAATGCTGTCAACTCCGTGTTTTCAGACACACCTTTCATGCCAAAAGGGACTGTCCTGCTAAGCACCACGCAGCCACTCGCTCACTCCCCGGTTGAGATAAAGACAGTTTAATAGGTAAAGCAAAAACTGCGCATGCAAGCAAAGCAAAGCAAAGCAAGGAATTCATTCACCAGTCCCCATGGGCAGGCAGGTGTCCCGCCATCCCCAGGAAAGCAGGGCTCCATCACGCATAACGGTTACTTGGAAAGACAGACGCCATCACTCCAAATGTCACCCTATCACCTGAACAGGGAAGGCAGTAGCATTAGGCATAAAGTCCCCTTCGATGATTGCATTTTGAATTACTCCGTGCCACCGTTGAACCGGATCAGAAGGGTCCCTATCTGAGCCCTGTGGATTAGGGAGAGTGTTGGAATTATGTGAGTCGGGCCCTGAGGTCAGAGCTTGCCGTGCCTGGTTCTCATCACATGTCCTCCTCCAATATTCTAATTCTCTTTGCTCTTCTTCGGTTATCCTCCCTAGCTTTCCTTCCCACTCCTTCGCAATTAGTGGTCACATTCCTGCATACCAGCCTCCATCAAGGGCTTCTCAGACTTTTGCCATTTGCTCTGTTAACTCTTTCAACCCTGGTAAAATCTCGTTGTCCCACACAGGGAGGTGAGCCAATAGGTCTATTAGCTTTTGCGTGTCAGTGTTATGCCTAGACAACTCAGTTCGTAAGAACAACATATCTGCATCAGACAGACCCTCTCCGGATCGAGTTGGAGACAAGTCGGCTAACTTCTGAATGATTATTTGCGTTTTTTGATTTTGCTTACACAATTCCTCTCTAATCGTCTGCGCACCAACAGGAGAGAATGTCTCTAGCAAAGGTGGAATAAGAGGCGGAGGGGGAAATACTGTTTCAGCAATCATAGGTTCGTGTGGGGATTTTTTGTTGTTGTTGGGGTTTTTTTGTGTTTCTTTTTCCTTCGGGTCTAGTGCTTCAGTGGCACAGGCGGCTACCAATCATTCGGCTTTTAGCTCCTTGAGCACCGTGGTAATGAGTTTCCATGCTGAACTCAAAGTGACAGCCTCCTTAGACCCATTGCTGACCTTGTCCCACAGCTCTCAGCTTATCCCAGAGGTCCAAATCAAAAACATCTCGGGCTGAGGTAAAGAAACCATGCGACTGTCCCCATCGCAATAAGTGATTTAAAGTCCCTTTACCATATTTCAGTGCTCTCCTAGAGAGAATATGCTGGAACATGTCCTGTATTGCCTTTTCCTCTTTAGTTAAAAGCGTGCCCATGTTCCCAGCCTCGGCTGCTCACCTTTCTTGTTAGGTGATCCACTGCGCAGTGTCTCCAATATTCTTCTTTCAAATCCTGCGTAGTCCAGCTACTCCAGCCTCACCAGCCAAGTCCTTCCGCATTTTCACAAATCATTGTCCCGCCATAGGCACATTGGGGTCACCACTTGCAGAAGACCAGACTCCTGACGCCGACCAATATGATGTCCAGAAGCCATTTATTATACCTTTGCATATAGCTTTTATATTCTTCCAAGACCTGTACACGCAATCACGTATACTTTTCTACTTTGTACATACTACTGCCTATCCAACAAGCATATAACCCTCCAGCTCACTCATTGGTTATTTCATTGTCGTCATCTTATCCGGCTTGCGGCTACTGCTTCTCTACTCTAGCAACAAAGTTCCATATGCTAGCTAAGTATTTCCCCTTTAAGCATTCCAAACTTATCAGGACCTACGTCCTCGTTCTACTAGGAATGTATCCACAATACCGCATGCATTGCGCCAGCTTCCATAGGGCCTCCTTGAGTTCGTGGTTCCTCACGCTGTAGATGAGGGGGTTCACTGCTGGAGGAACCACTGAGTACAGGACTGCCACCACCAGATCCAGGGATGAAGAGGAGGAGATGGAGGGGGGCTTCAGGTGGGAAAACATGCCGGTGCTGAGAAACAGGGAGACCACGGCCAGGTGAGGGAGGCACGTGGAAAAGGCTTTGTGCCGTCCCTGCTGAGAGGGGATCCTCAGCACAGCCCTGAAGATCTGCACATAGGACAGCACAATGAAAACAAAACAGCCAAAGCCTAAACAGGCACTGACCACAAGAAGCCCAACCTCCCTGAGGTAGGCATCTGAGCAGGCGAGCTTGAGGATCTGGGGGATTTCACAGAAGAACTGGTCCACAGCATTGCCCTTGCAGAGTGGTAGGGAAAATGTATTGGCTGTGTGCAGCACAGCATAGAGAAACCCACAGCCCCAGGCAGCTGCTGCCATGTGGACACAAGCTCTGCTGCCCAGGA
>JADKXX010010590.1:0-10308 GCA_017310255.1 Butorides virescens
CTGGGAAGCTGCTGGTCATGGAATTGCTCCAGGGCAGTGAGCTGGGACAGCTCAGCTGGGACGGGGATTTCATCCCCAAAGCAGCGCCCATGGTGTGGTGCTGCGAAGCTGGGAAGCTGCTGGTCATGGAATTGCTCCAGGGCGGTGAGCTGGGACGGCTCGGCTGGGATGGGGATTTCATCCCCAAAGCAGCGCCCCTGGCCTGGGGGAAGTGGGCTGCTGTGCCTTCTGCCGGAGTTGGCTCCCTGGGATGTTTTTTTTGGGGGGTTTTTCCTCGGGCCCCTGACGCCGGCTCATGCTGGGAAGAGCTTGTGCAGGCTGTAGGGGGGCGTTTCTCCCATTTCCCAGGCGTTCGCATCGGGATTTGTGCTGACAGCGCTCCTGTCGAAACGCCCGCCAGCGAATCCCAGATGCCTGGATCTACGGCTCAGGCCAGGGAGCTGCTGGCAGGCGAAACCCCGCCGCGGGAGAGGCGATAACTCAGCGAACGGCCCAACGACTTTCTGATTAGTAAAACATTTGCTGGGGTTTCACATGAGAGCCTTGATTGCACAGAGGCGTTTGGACGGAGCTGATGGACTTTGAGCCCGCATCCCGGCGTGATCCAAGCTCGCTTTCCAGCATAGCCCGATGTCAAGTCCTCACCGAGGCACCCGAGGGTCCTGCTGCCGTAAAGGGGGTGCAGAAAAAAAAAGAAAGCCCTTGCTCCATAACCCAGCCTCTCCCCATCGCCGCCTCCCCGGCACCCAGCGGGGTCTGATGGGTCCATCCCCACCGACCATCGGTCACCCACCCTCCCCAAACGCAAGTTTTAGCAGGGTGGAGGCAGGATTTGGGCTGCGCAGGCAACCTGAAACCCCGGGGCTGAGTTTTGGCACTGGGGCTCGGGGTGGGTGTTGGCTGCGCCGCGCTGGCTTTGCTTCCCTGCTTCATCTCCGTGAAATTATCCCCGTAGCCTCGTGGTTCCCGTTGCGTCGCCTTTCCCGAGCCCCGCGCGTGCCGTACGCCGTCCCCGTGCTCCTCCGTACGCCGTCCCCGTGCTCCTCCCAGGTTTTGTTGCTTCCCTGGGTGAATAAATCCCCGTGCCTGGGTTTGGCGGAGCACCGGGATGGTTTGTGCTTGCCGTGACGGATGGATGCCAGCTCGAGAACCGTCCCTGGTCAGCGGGGAGAGCCGGCTGCGTGCCAGAGCCGCCCAGCCCGTCACCCACGCCGCTGGCAGCGAGGGCCCTTTTGGGGCCAGAAGCCAGTTTTTCAAGTATGTTTAGCAGAATCTGCCATTTGGGTGCTTAATCCTGTAATCCTCTGGTTTGGGTTTTTTTCCCCTTCGTGCCGTCCCCCGCCTCGAGCCGTCCCCGCCGCGGCAGAGGGCTGGCGGGCGCGTGGGTGGGGGTCCTGCCCTGCGGGGCGGCAGCGGGAGACGTGCGGCCCCCGCGGCATCGAAAGGCTTAAAAAATCTGCGCCGGCTAAAGCAAAAAGTTAATGTGAATTTAACTGACTTCTGCCCTGCAATTAAAGCCACTCAAGCCCATTGGGGCTCTGAGTTTACATTCTTTACTGAGGCACAGTGTGTAATTATATATGTATAATTTAAACTGTGCATATGCATGTGTTCCTATTATACACCAAGGAGCAAAGGAAATTATCCAGGAATTAAAGGGGGAGGAGGGTGCAGGCGCGGAGAATGGCTCGCTTGTGTGGATGTGGCAGCGAGGGGAAGCTGGAGGGGTCACATCCTCGCCGCTCCAAATGTCTGTTGAAGGTGCAGAAAATGAGAACTCGGTACATGAAACACTTGTGGTGGGCTCCGGATGGGGGCACGAAGAAGTGGCCGCGGCTGGGGGGGGTCAGGAGCGAGCCCCCGCGCCGGGAGGTGCCAAGCTCCTGCCAGGTCCCTCGTGGTGTTTGGGGACAGCGGGGACCTGCCCAGCGGTGCCCTCTCAGCTCCCAGGAACCCTGCCTAAAACGCTCCCTCTCTTTCCTTGCAGCCACTTCCAACGGGACGCTGGATGGCCTGGAGAACCGGGAAGGAGGGGTCTGCCAGACGCGCTCCATGAAGATCGTCATGAAAGTGGGGCAGGGTGAGTCCTCCTGCACCCTGGGGTCGCCCGTCACCGCGGGGCCTTTGCCCGGCAAAAGCCCCTGTCCTGCTGTGCTGGGGGGGGGTGGTTCTGGATTTTGGGGAAACTGAGGCCAGGCTGGCTGCTCCCTGGAGCCCGGGAGGCCTCCTGGGTTAGGTCAGCAGAATTTCCTTTTTAGCATCTTTTTTTTTTTCCCTTCCCTTTTTTCTTTTGCCAACACTGGCGCACGTTTGGTGCGTCGGGATTAGCACGGTTGGTGTCCCGGTGGGGAGCTGGGTCAGCGCGGGACCCAGGGGCCGTGCGCCGCATCGGCGGGGGGGTGGCACGGACGGTGCCCCCGTCACTTGCCGGCCACCCGAGGCAGGGTTCAAGCCGGGCAGGCATTACTGCTTGGGCTCAGCGTGGTCCCGGCAGCTCTCGGTGGCGGTGGCCACCGCGCTGTGGGGACACCCCAGGCCAAGGGGGGCAGCAGGACGCCGAGGGTATCGCCGCGGCAGAGCGTGCCCTTCTCCTGGGTTCCTCTCGGCCCCCGACTCGGATGCTGAGCTCCTGGTGGCTGCTTTTCATTACCGTGTTTTCACTTTGGGGCCAATATTTATAATAAACAGAAGAAGCAGCGCTGCAGCCTTGGCAGGCTCCCTTCCCTTCCCTTCCCGTTCCTCCCGCTGCCTGTGCAAGAAACTTGCCCCAACCCACGCACGGGAGCTCAGAAAACATAAAAGCGGGGGGGGATTAGGGTGGGGAAGCTGCTTCCCACAAGCCCTGAACCAGCTCAGCCTTGCTCTGTTGCTCTCGGCAGCTCCTGCGTCTCCCTTGCGCCCTGTGGGGGGTGGCTGGCTGGGATTTTGGGGACAGTTGTTCTCCAGGTGTGTGGGGGGTGAGCTGCTGCTGCCGTCCAGGTTGAACGGAGGTTTCTCATCTGTCACTTCCCTAGACATTAGGAAAAACTTCTTCACC
The DNA here is from genome assembly GCA_017310255.1 of Butorides virescens. NCBI lineage: Eukaryota > Metazoa > Chordata > Aves > Pelecaniformes > Ardeidae > Butorides > Butorides virescens. The sequence goes on from JADKXX010010590.1 coordinate 3,038, forward strand.
CAAAGGGTTGTCAGGCTCTGGAATGGGCTGCCCAGGGAGGTGGTCGAGTCCCCATCCCTGGAGGGATTTAAAAGAAGGATGGATGAGGTGCTGAGGGACAGGGTTTAGTGGTGGGATGGCAGGGTTGGGTTAAAGGTTGGACTCAATGATCTTAAAGGGCTTTTCCAACCGAGGTGATTCTATGATTCGATGATTCCATGATTCTCTCCTGCCCAGATCCGAACGCGGTGATCCCAGAGCAGCTGACGACGAGTCGGCCGAGCAAGGAGTCCGACAACACCGTGAAAATCGTCACGCAGAGCCCGCGCAGCAAGGTCCCCGCGGTGGAGGAGCCCGGCAAGCCGGGTGGGTTTTGCCGGGGACACCCCAGGAGAGGAATGGGGGCTCTGCCTGCCGGCGGGGCCGGAGTGTGGCGGGCAGCCGCTGCCAGCAGGGCAGCTCCCAGCCGGGCGCGTTGCACGGATCCCGGGGGTACCGAGCATCCTGGGGCAGGGATGCAGACGGGTTTCCCGTAGGCGCTGTGCCCGTCTCTGCCATCCCCCCTGCTCGTGGCATCTCCTCTCCCCAGCCCTGCGCCTTCTGGCCGGGGAGCGCTCGGGGCACGGCGCAGCCAGGCTGCGGTGCGGGGCGGCTCGGGTTTGTTTTCCCAGCTCCGGTATGTCCTGGCAGGAGCTGTGCTGTTTCAGCACTTCCCTCTCACTGCTCCTCCTCCTCCTCCTCCTCGCTGCCCATCTGTTCCTCCCAGCACATCTGAGAGGGCTTGGAGGAGGTGAGGTCCTCGGGTTTTTGAGCTGAGCCAGTGTGAAAGCCCTTTGAAGGTGGTTTCCTGAGTTCCTGACCCTGCTGAGAGAAAAGTGAAATCAGATGAAGCAGGGAAGAGTTGCTCTTTTCTTCTCGGCCGGTGCGGCCAGCCACGCACCCTCCTCTGGGGGAGCTGGGGCTGCCCCGGCCCGGGGGTCAGGAGGAGGCGGGGGGTCAGCAATCGGATATCGAGGGGCTCCAGGGATCAGAGCCCACTTTCACCAGAGCATCCCAGTTCTCTGTTGTGGAGAGCAAAGTCTCCTGGGATCCAGACTGGTCCTCACCCGGACACGAGCAGGGCTCTGCTCTGTCGGATGGGAGATGGAAAGGGGGGAGCGGCGATGCGGGGTCGGGGAGAGGGTGCGTGGTCCGTCCTTTTCGGATGCCCAGGGCTCCTGCCCTGCCCTGCCCGGCGCCTGCTGCGCTCGGGGGTCGCCTGATCCGGGCATGGACCCAGCTGCACGGAGCCCCTCGGGGAGATGGGGTGCGGGCTGCGTGCCGGGCTCTGACACCCCCCTCCCCTCCTCACCTTGCAGGCTCCGTCAACCAGGACGGCCAGGAGACCCAAGGTCCCAGCGACGGCTTCTTAAGCTCCAAGGTGGCCGTCTTCGCGGCGATCGGCGCCGGCTGCGTCATCTTCATCCTCATCATCATCTTCCTCGTCGTCCTCCTGATCAAGATCCGCAAGCGGCACCGGAAGCACACGCAGCAGCGAGCCGCAGCCTTGTCCCTCAGCACCTTGGCCAGCCCGAAATGCAGTGGGAACGCGGGCTCGGAGCCCAGCGACATCATCATCCCCTTACGGACTACAGAGAACAACTACTGCCCGCACTACGAGAAGGTGAGCGGGGACTACGGGCACCCCGTCTACATTGTCCAGGAGATGCCCCCCCAGAGCCCAGCCAACATCTACTACAAGGTGTGAGGAGCAGCCTGGGCAAGCCGCCGATGCAGGAGCACGGGAGCACCCCGCGCGGGGGGGGGGCAGCCGCCCCCCGGGTCTCATCGCGGGCGGTCTGGCGCCGGGAGGGAGGAAGCGAAACGAACCCCACGGCACGGCACGGCACGGCGCGGGGAGCGCCGGGGTCCGGCACCGGAGAGCGGATGGCTCGCTCGCGCGCTGATTCTCCCCTTTGTATTTAGTTTTGTAGTTCTCAGCTTTTGTAATCCCGAGACTCGAGGGCGAGCCTTCAGCATCCTCCTCTTCTTCTCCAGACTGCGGCCGGCCGGGGGCGGGGGCGGGCGCCGTGCCTTTCCATGCTCGCTCGGACACCGCCGGCCAACCTGGAGACTCCACCTGCCCTTTTCGTTTGGGGATTTCCCTGCTTCACCCGTACCGTCCTGGCGTGACGTGCCCGGGCGCCGGGCGCCGCGTCGGCCGCCGCTTGGGTCCCGGAGCCCGGACCGACGGCGGGGCCACGGCGAGGAGCGAGGGTCCGAGGAGGAGCGAGCAGCCGCGGGGGGAGGAGGAGGATGCTTTTGCCAAGGTGCCAAGATGCAGACAACTGTGCAGGGAGGAAGCTGGCGAACCCGATTTACTACTACTACTATTATTATTATTATAATTATTTTAATTTTTTGTAACATTTTTATTTTTGTGAATTCCCGGCGGGACTCTGGCCCGCCGCCGCCGCCTTCTTCGGGCACACGCCGTCGCCTCCTTCCAGCACGCCGTCCCGCCGCCCGCGGGGCCGACCCCGCCGCTCCCGCCCGCTGCCCTTTTAAACTTTTGTGTTCGTAGCTGTTGACTCTTGTTTTAGTCTCTTTATAAAAAGAAAGAAAGAAAAAAAAAAAAAAAAATATATATCTATACCATGTCTCAAGCATTCAGTGCGCGAGGGTCCGGGCGCTCCTCCTGCCCCGCGCGGAGCAGCAGCCTCAGCCCCGCAGCCCCTCCTGCCCCCCCCCCCCCCCCCCCAGCCTTTGCTGAGGGTTTCCATCGGGCTGGGGCTGGGGCTGAGCTGGTGGCTGCAGCCCCCGGTCCTGTCCCCCAGCCGGTGACGCTGTCCTTGGAAAGGAAAACTGGAAAAGAAACGTTCCCGACCCGAGCTGGGGGTGCCGGGAGGAGGCCAGCGCTCGGGGCTGGAAGCCCCCCCGGGAGGCATCCTGCAGGCTTGGCTTGGCTGGGAGCTGAGCCGAAGGCTTCCTGCCTGCCTGATTTTCCAGGGTGACCCGGTGCCCCTCTGCGGGACTGCCTTTGGGGACCGGCCCCCCCCCCGCCGCAGGGGCATCACCCAGCCGTGCCACCTCCCGGGCACCCGCAGCCCGGGCTGGCTCTGCCCTTGCCTTGCCCATCTCCTGCCCAAAACTGGAAGGGGTTGAGCCTTGGGCTCTTCTGGTGGGATCATTCCCAGCTTCTTCTTCCCCAGGGGGGGGGACCCGCCAGCGCCGTAGCTGGTGCCGGTGAGCGCGGCGGGGCTGGCGGTGCCCGTGGCAGTGCCCTGCCGCCTGCCTGTCCTCGGGCTGTCCCAGCCTGGGGGCCGGTGGCCGCCCCCTCCTTCCTTGCTTTCTTTTCCTTCCAGAAGTAGCTGCTTTTGCTCAGGGAGCAAGCGTGGGGCGGGCTCGCCGCGCTGCCGGGCGCTGCGGTGGCACAGGGCTGCCTGCCTGCCTGCCCTGGTTTGTCCCTGCCTGTCCCCAGGGCCCCGAACCCCCCCCCCTTGGGAAGTGCCCAAAGAGCGAGAGAGCTGCTCTGCAAAAGTGCCTTGACGAGGAGCGGGCAGGAGGGGCAGAGCAGGGGACGGCGAAACCCGGCAGCTCGGGTGCTGTGCCGGGGGGGTTGGCTGCGGTCCTGAGCAGGGCAGGAGCAGCCCTTGGTGTTGCGTTGTTGGGGGGATTTTTTTTGGTTTTGTTTTAAAGGTGGGAGATGGGGCTGGAGCAGAGCGGGCTGCCCCGCTCTCCTCCCACCCTCGGCGTCCCGCAGCGAGGGCGGCTCCCGGGGTCCCCAGCCACCTACCCCCCCCCCGGGGGAGAAGAGCCGTGGCGGGTGCTCCCCCCTGCCCAGCCCTTCTCCCCGCTCCCCCCCAGTTGCACCTTTCATCCCCGCTCTCCTCCGCAGCCTCCGCTGCCCACCCTGGGCTACTGCTGCGGGGCCGGCGCCAGCCCAGCCGGGACCCCCCCCCTTCCCTGCCAGGGGACGGGGGGGCTGCTCTCAGCAATCACAGAAACTTGTGTCTTACAGAAAATCCCCCCTTCCCTCACCCCTGCCCCCCTCCATCTGCCAAATCCCGACCTGCAGCTCCCGAAAGCGGGCAGAGCCCCAGCGGGGCGGTGGTGGCAGCGGTGGGGGACGCTTCGCCCAGTCCCTCCCGGCAGCGGCGGGCGTGGAGGAGGCAGCTGGGGGGGGGTGATTTAGTTTTGGTTGGGTTTTGGAAGGGAAAGGAAGGAGTCTGGCCCCGGGTCGTACCGACCCCAAACTGACGGCGCGGGGTGGCTTCCCACGGTGGCCCTGCCCCGGCGGCGGGGGGGGGGCTGTCCCCAGCCCCGCGGCCCCGTCAGCTCCACTCCTGTTGCTGGGGGCAGCTGAGAAACCTTGTAAATATGTGAAGAAAGGGTGAAATCGGAACTCTCGGTTTTTGCTGAGCACCTCGGTCTGCTGGGTCCTGGCAAGGAGTGGGTCCCTTCGGTTCTTTTCATTGAAAGCATTGAAGTTTGGTTGGGTGTTTTTTTTTTTCTTTTTTTTTTTTTTTAAATTTTTTTTTTTCTTTCCATTTTGTTTGTGTAAATACTAGTCTTTTTTGGAAGAAATAATGTAAAGATGTTTTGTATAAACTCCGAATTATTTTCTGGTTGCTTTTTCTTAGAAAAACAAATGAGAACTTAAAAAAAAAAAAAAAGGAAAAAAAAAAAAAAGAAATTTTAACCACAAGAACGGGTGTAAAACATTGTCATACCGTGCTGAGCCCCGGCGCGGCCCCGCGGGGCTGTGCTGGTGCGTGGGCAGGGCGGCGGGGGGGGCCATGCCCTCGGTGTAACGCCGGATCTGCCGGGCCCCAAGCAGAGAGCGAGGCGGGGGGGCGCCGGCTCTGCCCCCCGCGCCGGGCAGCCCGGCTGGCCGTGCCCCTTCCCGCTGGCACAGCCCCAGCCTTGCGGCGAGGTCGGACCCGGCGCATTCCCAGTTTGTGGCCATCCTGGATCCGGGCAGAGCTTTCAGCCCCCGCCTGAGCGTGGGCCAAGAGACTTGGTACCGCGAGGTGAACTAAAGGAGCATCGCATTTATCTCCTTTTTAACCAAAAAAAAAAAAAAATCACCCCGAACCTCGGGATGTCTTAACTCAATCCTGAGATCCCGATCTGCTTTGCCAGACCCGCGGACCTGCTCCTCCTGCGGATCCCTTTCCCCAGCTAGCCCCATTTTCCACTTGCCAACCGCAAGCCACGCCGTAGCCCGCTCTCTGCTTGGTGCCCGGGCCGGGGGTGAGGGTGACTGGCTCCTCTTTGAGCAGCACCCACGTTTTGTACAGGGCAGTGCCAGGGGTCCCTGCCCTCGGGGAGGCGGCCGTGCCCACCAAAGCCACCTCCGGTGTCACCGGCACCGTGGCCCTTCCCCGCGGGCAGCTGGATGCTCCCGGTTGCTCCCGGAGCCAGGCAGCTGCCCATGGATCCCGCGTTATATCGGCAGGGTGAGGGGGGGCTGCCACAGCCTCTGCCACCCTGGGGGGGGGGGGGTTTGGAGGTGCCCACCCGCCCTCCCCGCGCACCAGCACCCCCGCACCGCGCGCTCACGCATTTCAGAGCCGTGCCCACGTCCACATCCCACGGCGTCGCATCCGCACCCTCGCCGCGGTCCCACGCCCCGAGGCAGGGGGAGCCCCCGCGTCCTGCCCCGTGCCATCAACCAGCCGTGGGGCTGCTGCCCCGGCCCCCTGCCCTCGCTGCCCTCGCCCCCCGGGCCGGCGCCGCTGGAGCATCCGGGCTGCCAAATTTTTCCCTGTCCGCCTTCCACTGCCATTCGCCCAGAGGTGGATTGGGACTCGGAGCCCGGATGCGGCCGGTCCCGCTGCCGCCGCAGGGCACGTGGGATGGGGGCCTTGGCCAAAAATTGCCACTGGCGAGCGGCGGGAGCGGTTTGGGCACCGCGCAGCTCGGCGGGGCAGGGGGACGCCGGGGCTTCGGCCGTGGCACGGAGGGAACGAGGACCCTCTGTGCCAGCACCTCCTCGGGGGGCGGCCGGTCCCGGGGCCGCGGCAGGGGACACGTCCCGGCGTGGGGCTCGGCCATCCCGCGCTGGTTGATCGCCCTGGGCTCCCGGTGGGGCTGCGTTGGCGCGCGGGGCTCGGCGGTGCCGGGCGCTGGGGTCCCGGCGGGCGCGCTCCCCGGCGCCGCAGACTTTTGTTTCTTCGTGTCATGTTCCTCTTTTTGATTCCTTTCGCCTTCTCCCCAGCTCTCCCGCCCAGTAGCATATCATCGGCATCGGTAACCAGCTCTGTGGCAGCTGAATGCCATGGAGCCGTGATGGAACCTGATATATTGTTAAATAAAAGGGTTTTTTTCCTATGGAAACCCGGCTGTCTCCCGTGTGCTTTTGTGCTACCCCAGGTTGTCTTTTGAAATCGCAGCCGGGTCTGAAGAGATCTGGGACAAGTTAGCTCACGCCGCTCGTCGCCGGCTTTTCCTGCTGGTGTCGTTTGGGGCTGTTGGGTTTGTTCTGGTGAGCGTTAAAAATGCGGGGATTTTTGTCTTCGTACTTGGCAGCATCTCACAGGGCGCCCGTGGCGGGGTCCCCGCAGCTGGGGGCTGCTCCGAGGCCACCGGCTCCCCCGAGAGCGGAGCTGCCTGCCCAGCCGTGCCAGCACGGGGCCCCGGCACAACCGGTAGCCCCCGGCCGCTCGGGGCTGCTCCGGCCCTTGGGAGCCAGCAGAGCCTGGCGGGAGCCGTTTGTCCCACGGAGTGACTGATACTGAGTCGTTCCTCGGTGTGCCTTCCTTTGGTGATTAAGTCATTTTAGGAAATGGGATGGTAATAAATCCTTGGCAGATGGTGCTTTAGCCGGCTCCAGAACGGGCTCCACCACAGCCACCGCTCTTGCCCTGTGCAAGCAGCCCTCGCGCGGCGCTTTGCCCCGCTGTAAAGCACCACGCAGGGCAAGAAATTCGGGGCGAGAAGTGGGGTGTGGCTGGGAAACGCTCGGTCAGGTTGTTCAGCAACCTAAAGCAAATTGGTGTCTCTGATTTTGCTGGGCTTTGGACACCACTGTGGGGATGGGACGGTTCCCCTGCCCGCCCCCCGGCGAGCGCAGCCCCCGGGGCTACGGCTGATGCCTTGTCCATGGCCGGACTCTCCCGGGGCGGCGGGCCGGCAGCACCGGAGAGCCCGGAGGCAGCTCGGGGAGTCTGGGGCGGTGGAAGAGGAAAGTTCCCGGGGAAGGGCAGCGGTGGGGCGGTTACACATCATCCTCATTGCTGGTGTGGATCTGGGACCTAGCATGTGGGATGCAGGAGATGGGAGGTGGGATGCAGGAGATGGGAGGTGGG